>JABFEX010000061.1:0-33283 GCA_013623515.1 Fusarium illudens
AATAGCGATAAGTTAGTCAGGCCGGGGCGGGCTAGTATAGATAACAGAGGGCTAGGACGGCTATTTAGACCGGAGTCGGTAGCGGGGGTAGATGAAGTAATTAGGCCGGTATTAATAGTAGAGATCTACGAAAAGCTAGATCATTAACGGAGTCAAGGGTCGGAAAAGTTAGTCGCTTATAGAAAAAGACACGTTATAGTTCATAATAAATCCGAACACAGGGGTGCGACGACTTCTTATTAAGGACCGAGACGACGACCACACACAGGAATGCAGACGTAGGTATCATGGACAGAGAAGCTCAAGCGGTACTAGGGAGTTAGGAAGCTCAAAGTTTCTTTATCAACACTTAAGCTGACCTTGGTTTCAAACTATGGGAGCGTGCAGAGGGAGTGCACTGTGGTGGTGCAGTGCATAGAGGCGCGGTGACGCCTGATTCCTAGGGCTTCTGATGACACTGTATTTGCGGGGTACAGCTTTTATGTAGCATGCAATAATCGTTGATTGGATGAGTGCACGCGTCTCCTTGCTCAAGGTCTGGCCAAGGAACCAGATAGGTTGGCATTGGCCAGCTCCTTCAAGTCAGCCTCGAGGTTAGGCAAGCTTCTCCCATAGCCGAACAGATGCTTTGAGGGTAACTTTCCAGACCCTGCCAATATAAAAAGGTAAGGGTGGAAGGAACCTCTATATAATCACTTCGCTACGTTTATCTTATGCCCAAAACACAAAGAGCGGGTAACCCCTATACATCACAGTTGACAACTCCAACTATCCGCCTCCTTCGAATCACCAACGCGATCCCAGACGTTCCTGTAAGGGTATCGGCAGTGTCTCCTCTTATACTCAACTCCATTCTCTCGCACCCCGTCCACGTATCGGTATCCCATGATGGTCTCGGGCGGTATTCCCTCTTCAACCCATCTCACAATAGCCAAGAGCACGTTGCTCTCGGGATCCAACCCGCCAAGATTATTCAGCTTTCCTCCAATATTCGAGGCCCCATCTCCCCAAGCGCAGTGTCCGCAGCCGCTGATGCGGAAGAATCTGTAAAATTTATCCAGCTCTGTATTGCTCAAACTCATTGTTCGCGAGATGTGGTCGTAGTAAAGTTGGGAGATCTCGCTGCTGATTATGCCGTCTTGAAGACCATGATAGTGAAGAATCTTGGACCCGCGATCCCGAATCCCCGAGAGGTCGCCCTTCCATGTTTGAACATTGTGAGGGTTCTTCTCAATCATTGCGTCGTAGTCTTTCGTGCTGGTCGAGCTAGGATCCCAGTCGGCATCCTCATAAATGACGTATCTGAGCCATTCGGTAGAGTAGGGGAACGGATTGTCATTGACGACAAAATGGAAGCCGCTTGAGCCTCCGGGCTGAAGTCTGGGGTAGATGAAGTTCCCGTCGGATGCGTACAAGGGAGAAAACACGCGTCGAACAGCCTCGGCTTGATGCGAAGTCAAGCACTTGTCGGCTCGTCCGTCGGTGCAAATGAGAGACTCCGGACGATATTGACACAAGTTTGGATCCTCAATGATTCCATCCTTGACTCCATCCAGATGATCGCACTGGGTGAGGACATCTTTGTGGACCATATCCCACTCATCAAGGCTGAGATATGAGGGGGAACCAGGAGGACCGTCGATGGCCCAGAAGCTCGCAGAACGCGACATGAGACCCCCGAAAGCAAATGCCGGAGCCCCAGCCACGATTCCATCAAAGTCCTCAGGAAAGTCTTGGGCTTCTTTGAACCCCTGTCGTCCGCCGGTGGAACAGCCGAGCCAGTAAGACTTGGTGTGATCTCGACCGTAAAACTCCTTGGTGACCTGCTTTCCGACTACAACACCTGTGTGGACGGAGCGGTAGGCGTAGTCTTCTACCACCTCTGGATGGTGAAACATTGGCAGAGCTGATGTTCCGTTGAGGCCGTTGTTTGCACTAACGGTTGAGAAGCCGAGCCCTACTCCGTAGGCCATGTCCTCATACTGGATACAGCCAGACATTCCCCCATTTCCAGTGCTTAGGAATCGGCCTGTCCAGTTGGAAGGAAGCCAAGCCTCGAAGCTGATGTTTGAGCTGGGAGATGTAGCAACAGACATGGCCACGCGGCACAACTCAACATCAACCACCTGTTCGGGTCGTTGACAGGATGCATGGTTGTCTGGAAAGGCGATTTTGGCGCCAGGCGATACATGCTCAGTGAACCAAACTTTGGTGTCTGGCAGTTGGAGTGACGTCGCAAAGTCGGCGCACCTGGTAGCGAAGTCGACGCCGGTTTCAGAGAACACCTGGGATCCCTGCAACAAAGAGGGGAAAAGAAGAGACGAGAGATTCATGACGATTTGAGAGACCATGCCTGTATGAGTTACACCAAAGGCAACTACAGCAGTTCTAGAAAGAAGAGCAAGCGTAACACCAAGGCGAATGATGATGAGAAGAGGAGGCTATTTAGCCCCTCACGCCATTACTCGCGGACGTCCACGAAATGCTCCGAGCTCCATTGTGGATATTATCCGACCTCTCAATCTCAATAGAGACAAGATCTCCACCGTAAATGGGCAGACGTCGGAGTTGCACGCCGGAGTTGCCAAGTTGAATCCCGTACGGCATGTAGGTTCGGCAGTAGTAGGGTGGAAATCCTGGTCTGGCGGTGACACAAAAGGAATAGCCTCGCCGTAACTCACCGACTCTTGTCGATTTACTGGATGCTGGAAGTAAACCACGGCTATTTCAAGGAGATGTATTCGAGAATAAGTCCAAGCGACAGTTCGGCCCAAGAGTCTAAGCGAAGGTAACGCAATGCCCATATCTACCTCCTCAACCTGCAGCGAAATCTATCTATGATCCGAGTGGATGGGAGACAACAACGCTGCTTTGGCACAGGATTACATCTCTCGTGTTTAATTTCGCAATAAGGTCGCGTAGATAATCCCTCACACTCCTTGCATTGTCCATGGTGACAGGGGTTGCTCAACTGTGCCGCCTTGGAACTGACCCTGAGAATCTGAACCCTGACACGGCAGAACGATCTGTTCAATCTGTCAGGCGGCCCTAACAATAGACTTATGCGCAAATAGAGCTTACCTGCCACATGTCAATCAGAACATACTTGCCCTTATCTTCGCCTGTAGGGCGCTGCAACACTCCCACGGCCACGACATAGTTCAACCACTCATAGTCGGGGTGTCCCGTTTGAAATATTCCCCTCAATAGAGTCCGACCATCTGGCTGCGTTGGTCCGGCCGTTTGGATAAAGATGTCGGCACCATCGTGCGTCCGCAAGTTGTATCTCGTATCGGGGAAAAAGACGCCCTTATTGTCCGTGAGGCCCCAGTCGGCACCGAGGTTGTTGATAGTCCCAGATAGACGAGGACCATCAAAGGAACCCCCAGTGATGGGAATAACGACGCGACTGCCCTGGCCATAATTGCCGACTTGCCATCGCTCGCCCAAGGTTGCGTTGACGGTGTAGAGGAAGTCGTATGAGGGTCTACCAAGACGCTGAGCAGCGCTAAGACCTTGCTTCATCGCCAGAAGGGCAAGGGAGAGAAAAGAAGCGATTCTCATCATGTGGTGTCTTTGATAAAGCAATATCCAGGATTTGTTAATTGCAGACTCAAACTTCAATGACTCCTTGAGCTTGCCTCGATCATATTCACGGCTGTCGATGGCCTCGGTTCTTGGTGTTGTGAGGGGCTAACAAGAGCGCCCCCGCACACAAGCGGCAGTTGTCGCGGCATCTGTTTTTACATACCATTGGAAGGATTTGGGAGGAATTCTTTGCGGAATGCATCAAAGAAGGTGGTACGGGCTTACTGATACCAAAGGGCAAAGGTTGAACAGTGTCTCTCCAAAATCTGACCAAGCTCCCCTGCACCCATCAGATCGCAAATACATCGTGAGATCCGCTGACCGAGTCGTCCGTCTGCTCGGCGTCAAGGGACGGGATACAACTCTTGTAGGGTTTATAACTACGGGCTAGCGGCCCGTTTTTCTGGTCGTGGCTCATGCTGAGCCTCCTCGGCTGAATGTCAGGAGAGAACTGATACCGGGTGATGGGGGCTGGGCGGTTATGGATCACAAAACTGAGACGGTATCAGAAGGAAACCCATAGCAAAAGACTCGATCACCTGATATATAGTTATGAGGTGTCGGGGAAGTAAATACAAACATAAAAGTACGTGTGGCTTACAGAAACTTCCTCGCACACAGCCTCTTTGTAGGACATGGACTCATTGTGCATCCATTTATGGAACACGATGATTCATCAGGCCCCCTGTCTGGGTGAGATGCAGCAACACCCCATATCTCTGGACGGACTCCCGTTTAAGCCTTGTCATGGCTAGATTCTTGAGAACTCGCTTGCGATTGCATTGCAGGTATCAAGACGAGATGGAGCACTGTGGTATCAGGAACCCCAAAGCTGTCGTTTCTGGATATTCGAAGCTTCGATTATATCTAATCTTACTAAGGCGAAGGCTCTCCATTGTACATGGGCATCAACAGGTTTCAAGGTTACTTCTGCTTCCTCTTCGCTTACTGGAGGGCAATGGTCGTTCCAGGTGCACGTATTAATATTTTCGCCTACACAGCTTTGACCGCTTTGAACTTTTCGCTACAATGATGATCATCAGGGCAATAAAGAAGGGCTCCTGTTGTGGTAATCAAGCGGGCTTTAGGGACACAGCCTGAACTCGCCTTAGCTGCAAACAAATGTAAAAGCTGAACTTGTCTCCGGTGAAGTTCAGAGTATCCATTGAGAAACCCCCAAATCAGATAAGACTGCACTTGCAATGTTTCTTCGAACAACCCTGCAGACATTAGATGGCGGCGTCGCAAGCAGGAGTAATGCCCTAGATTTGTATCCGACTTCGATTTTCAGCCCTTTGAGAGAAAGATGCAGTAGTTGACAGGCTTTCATCTCGAACAAGGTCACTATATGCTTTCCAAGAGATGGGCAATATGTGCGGATTGCTTGGTCTATTCTGGTCTGAGTAGAGCCGGCCTCTGGTCACACATGATACACGATCCTGGGAAGAAATAAACAGCAGCGCCCGTAGCAACATCCATAAACAACCGGTAGAGAGTTGAATCAAAGTTAAATACAGGTTTTGCCATTCTATTGTTGATTATTGTAACAGGTCTCTATAAGCAGTTATCAACACAGCTGGTCAGCATTCTTCTGGCCGGCCTGTACCATCTTCGCATAAGCTCGCTATTACCAGTTAACAATCAGCTCTACAAATCGAGGCAGTGCACCAGAGGGAGGGGCAAAATCATACAGCTGCGTCAAGGTGTCCCCTGGCTTCATTTGTCCAATAAATCGAGAGCACCGCTGCGAGGGCCTCTCGAGCCGCAGCGCAGGCAAGACTGTCTTCTCTGCGCTCAATTTTGGGAGCATTTTCGGAGCCTGCTTGAGGAGCAGCTGCAGGGTCCGCGATGGGTGAGGCGGTGGCGATGGATGCCGTGACGAGGCAGACCAGCTTGATAAAGTGCATGATGGCTAGTGAAGGGTTGAGAAAGAATGTTGAACGTGGAAGCGATGCTGAGAGGAATGGTTTGATAGGGTGCTTAAAGGCCAGTTTAAGTATTCATGGATATCTTAGATCTGCATGTCTAGGCCAGCACTTGGATTTAATGATTGCGGGGTCAGCTACATCGTAATAAAGAAAGAGTGCCGATCAGCCGTCCTTGTGATGAGATACGCCTATGAAAACGACCAGATAGAACCAGGATCAGCGATGATGCTTCGACAATCTGGCAATCACCGCAGCTGGATGCAGCATAAGCAATGGGATCTACACTCGCACCCCAGTCCATATGCACTCTTCGTATACATAGTATGCGAGAGCGAATTCCAATAGCTCACTTATGTTACTATTTCTCGCAACTGAAAAGAGCCGAGTTTCGTTATTGCAAGACTTAAGGGTAATACAAAGATATATACAACGCACCTAGTTCCGCTTTGCCCTTCCTCTGTACTTACTCCGACTTGTACAAGTTGCGAAGGTTTAAACGTCTCGGTTGTCTGCATCATTCCAAGTTCCTGCCCGTCTCGTATAGCTATGCACAAGGCCCGGTTTGTCAAGCTGAAGTTTGCGGCATTAAGAGCGGGGAACAGGGATCAACACGGCACCAAAGCAAATCATTCCTTGAGCTGTGAGACATGCCTTGAGTGGAGGCTGTAAGTACATGGAAAGATGAAACATGCAACAGAGTGCTTCGAGGATCGTGCACCTCATGGATTCCGACTGGGGCAGCCGGAACCTGCAGAGACAAACGACCTCCTCCCGCCGAGTCTGTTTTACTCACAGCTGTAAGCCTCTAGAGACTCGTCTTTTTTCATTGCAAGACGAGAGCCAATTGGTGCCTTTGAGGGACGTATTGTTACTTTGCAAGTACCAGGAGTGTCCATCTCTATGCTAGACTTCACGGGGCTGGTGATCGATGAAGAGTGGATTCTCTCCTTTAGTTCTCCAGTAATGTTTGCAATATAGTGGCTTATCGATAGTGCCTTGCAGCTCCTGTCCGTTGTCTAACATCGTCTGGAGTAAACATTGGTAGAAAGTAATTTAAGTCGCCCTGCTATCTTTTATATCTAGTCTAAAACTATTAATAAGAGAGCCATGCCAGAGGCATGCTGCATTAACTTTATATATTAAGTAGCAGTAGCAAGTTCCTTAACTATTCTTAAGTTATGACAAAAAAACGTTCTGTTTAACAGCAGACGATGGCCAGGTTCATGACGAGGGTATCCATACCGCAGCAAGACAAACCCGCTTTGTATCGTAAAAGGGAAGCAAGCGCTTCCATGTCACCCTTGAGCAGTGCCATGTATTGCGAATCGCACACCATTGAACGACCCTATCTCGTGAACTAACTGCGGCCGATAGAACATGGGGGAGTAATATGTGAAGACAGGAATAAAACACATGAATCACTCTGCTCTACCTCAAACAGCGCCCCGAGCTGGTCTTCCATCTCCAAATTCGGATCAAATGCTCTTCATCAGGCAGTGTTCCCGAATCAGGAGGCCACTCAAGGGACCTACATTAGGACGGAACATGGGCATTGGATCCTTAACCAAGGCAAATCTGCCGAGCCGACGGAACGATGCCCGCTGGATCTGCAGTCGTGGATGAGGAAGCTGAAGGCTGATCAGATGTACACTTTGTTGTTGGGCGGTGTTTCAACAATACCTAAGAGCGAAGGGAAGTAGGTATGCAGATGTGTAGGGAGGCAACAGAAACGTAACTGGATGTACGGGTTAGCTTCTAATATTCTATTTGTTCTAGAAAACAGCGTCCAGGATGAGTTTAGAGATCTATATGAATTCAACATTGACTCGGCAACCCACGTATCTTTCTCTCACGAGTTCAGCTCATCTCCTTCCAGAAACATAGGCAAGTCCTGAATCTCATCCACCTCAACAACGGAAGATTTCTTTCCCCCACCGTTCAACTCATTCTTTTGCCTCCACATGGCAGCTTTGTCGGCTTGACCTGATGCGCCTTCCCTTGTCCTTCCTTGGAGGTGTCTCAGGCAAAGTTGTTTCCCGTCTTCTGGATAGTAGAGCCAAGTAGCCCATTTATTCCACTGGAACTATCAGCCATTTCCTCGCTGGTGAGAAATTTCGGAATATGGTAAGGAAATAACTCACCTCGCCTTCCTTCATCTGGGCCCGAGCCCGTTGACCAATCTTGTCCTCGATAAACTCTCCCCGAAGCATCGCCAGACGTGTCGGGAATACACGGTTCAGATAATGGGCAGTTGATGCAATATGTGGCTTATCATGCCAAAAGTAAAGCGGCGTCAAAGGGACTTGGACATCAGGAGATGACGCCGCAGAAAAGTTGCCCGTAAGAGAAGCCGTCAAGTCTCTCAGAGTTGGGAAGCGGGCAACATCCATGGATGTTGCATATGATAGCATGCGAACCGCCGGAAGGCATACATACTTGATGGGCACTTCTAAGTTAGACTCGTGACTCCTCATGATCTGTAGCATGGGCTCGATAGGTAGGTCGGATACCAGAGCCCAGTCATGTTGCTGCACCCAGACGTAGGGAGTCTCGGTGGCTCTCAGCGCAGATCTTACCGCGAGACCAAAACCAAGTCGTCTCGATGGCTCTATGAAGGTCACCGACTTATCAGATGTCTGTGATATTGTGTAGCTCACTTCGTTCGTCTTGAGAGGGCTGCCGTATTCCGCCATCGCATGGCGGTTTGTTGAGGTGGACCCCTCGCCATGCTCTTGGTATCTGCCAAGAATGAGGTTCTTCACATTTTGTTTGTAGCTGGTAAATTCTGAGGCTTGCTGAGGCGTGACCTGTCCCTTTTTGAGGCGAGCCGAAGGGACTATCTGGTCGTAGCCGTCAAAGACCACGATGACGTTGCATCTTATCAAGGCTGGGCAATGGCGATCGAAGGACTCGAGAATAGACTGGAGCAGCTCAGTTGAAGGGGCAGACGGCGTGATTGAAGTGGTTATTATGACTGTCAGCCCATGGCTGACAGAGACTTGTTCTGTCATCTTGTTGGTACACTGTTAGCTAGCACCTTGGTGGACGAGCTTGCCCCGTGACGACCAAACACACCTCTCAAGCCACAGCAATGGCATGCCACATCCAGCATTTAGACTTGTGCGCTGGTTAAAATCGTAGTGATCAATTCGTTGTTACATCTACTCGCCCAATGACACTACGGAAGCCTCTATTGAAAGCGGTGCGGCGTGACGGATTGGATGGCAGCGAGTGTGTGGAGGGAGGCAGGGTTCAAGGCCGGATGGGGAAAATTCTGACTTGGTGTGGCGGTGCGCGGACTCGGAGGCGCACAGCCACATCTACAACAAGATGGCAGGGGACTCTATGTCCAGTCACGGCAGTGTTCTTGGAGGTTGAACTCGGATAGAATAAACTACTACGGAGTACGGATAGGGGTCATTGAATGGAGCTAGTACAAGCAACATGAACTGGTTTGACTGAAGGCTGAAAGCAAGCTTACTGGGCCTCGTAGCCGACACGGCTTGTGGCACAGTGACGCGTAACACAAACGTATGAGCAGGGGGTTGGCAAACACGCGAGAGTTGTCAGTTGCTGACTGATGCTGAATGACTAAACCACCTATATAAAGTAAATAGTATCCAAGGGTTTAGTCATTCATCATCTCCCAGGTTGGACTTCTCAATAGCCAAGCCCATATCGGTCTCGTACATACTTCTCTCGTCGGGCGATAGAGCATCCATTATGCGGCGGTACCTGAAACCAGCCACTGCAAAATGATTGGCATGGGTCCGGCAGGGGAAGAATATGCATGCTTCCGTTTCAGCGGGTTCGATCAATGAAGGTGCTCCAAGTTTTCGACGGGGGGTGAAAGCAAGCATGGAGTCGGGTCGGGACAAATTCTCTCAGCCATTGATTTCATGCATTGCCGATCCTCAACGGTCGCTTAGCGATGGCACTTGACCTCTTTTTATCGAGAGGACATGACTTTCTTTTAAAATCAGGCGCTCTTGGCAAATAGATAAACGCTTGGTGGTGCATCTGCTTGCGTCAATGTTACGACTTGATGCATCCATGGGATGCAATAAGCTCGTAAAGGAGCCGACAGCGAAGGCGGGAAAAACGCAACCTACCTACTGGAGGGCACACACCGTGTAACGGACACTGTCCTATTTTTAGCACCCCTCTCAGTGCAATTCAGGCGGTTGGGGGGGGCCCCTTTAGTGGTCCTGTCCCCTTCTCCCCAACCACGGCGGGCATGGATGGACACCACACAAAAAGGCTGATCAACACCAACCTCCCTTTTCCAGCCATCCAGTTTTCATCTTTCAACTATTTCCACAAACAAAAGTAGCCACCCGTCGGTATTCATTTTTATTCTTCCTTTTTTTTTCTCTTCTCACAAGTTCGGCACTTTTTTTACGAATTCATGTCTTTTTTCAGCAGTCTCTTCTGCCCCTGTTGAATATCTCCTTCATCGCCCCAGATGGCCACCATGGCGGCCCCTCATCAACCCCGATACGACCTCGAGGACCCGGGATTCCCTCGCAACGCGCGCGAGGCCCGCGAAGCTGCCCGCGCCGCGAGAAATGGCTCAAGCCCTCGCTACAGGCGCACGCAGTCTCCCGAACAGGTCGACGACTACCGCTTCGCCGGAGAGGACGACATGCGCTCTCCGACGTCTGACGTGGCATTGCAGGATGCCATGCTCGCACAGGCACAGCAGCAGCAGGTTAGTACAAAACTCTGACCTTTCCCCTCCCCCCCCCTCACCAGAGGGGAACAACACTTGTTCCGCAGCTAACCTTTGGTCCTGCAGCAGCGTGTCGTTCCGGTTGGTCAGTCTGCCCGTAGTGGAGGGCAGCGCAGACAACCTCCGGGTCCCAACAACATGAACGGACCCCCCGGACGTGGTGGTCCTCAGTCGATGCCTCCTAATTACTCTGGCAGCATGGAGAATGGTCCTGAGCAGCACGGCCCCAGAGAGGGAGGCCGATACAGGCGACAATCACGCCGTCCTTCAGACTCTGGCCAGTCAAGGTCAGGTCCTTCTGACTCGCCACCATCCGGACAGGCCCCAAACACGCAGCAGAACCGCAGCCAAGCGATGGCCTCGGAGCAGCAGCAGCGACGCGGTCCATCACCGGAGCGTCTGGCCGTCCCCGGCGGCGACATCAACCGCCTCAACAGCCCCAGCATCCAAAAGATTGTTCTCCAACCGCTAGAGCAAAAGATCCAAGAGTACGACCACCTAATGAATGAGGCCCAGTCGCAAATGGCCCAGCTCGACGAGGAGCTACGAATCCTCCAGGAGCGACGCCGTCAAGCCGAGGACCGCTTCGTCGAGGCCAAGGGCAAGCACGACGAGTACGAGCGACAGCACCTCGACGTCGGCAAGGCCCTCCGCGGCGAGCTCGTGAGAGAGCAAGTACCTCCCCCAATCCGACCCATGGCCCGCATGGAGAGCGTCGAGAGCTTCGGTCCACGGCCCGTCAGCGAGCAGAGCTCATTTCACCACAAACCAAAGGGGAGGGGGATGCTGAGGATGAGTCTGTTTAACAAGAGTTCCTGAACAGCTACAAAATTGGGGAAAATGTGCACATAGAGGGCGGGTATGCCGCATTCATGATTTATGCGTTAATGACCTGGGGGATGTTTATTGTCTTGGAAGAATCACGGCCTATTTTCAAACCTTTTCTTGTTCAGTTTTTTTTTTTCATGTCCGCGCAAAAGGACGGGTTACCTTACATGTTTACATAATGATACTGGATCAGCATTTTAGTGTATAGCTTCAATTCATTCTTCAGGATTTCATGCTTGATACATCCATCTTTGCGTTCTCGAGTGGTTCGTTAGATACATATTGCATCAGACATAGGCATGACCGTTGAGGGCTGCTTGCATGACGATGGTAGCTGAGGTCACGGCATCATAGACATGGCGAAAGCATGTGCTACATTGCTAGAAAACTTCGGTTTCATACCCCAAGAGTTGGTATGGTAGGCCATTGCATCTACCAGTCGAGATCAACGCTTCACATAGGATGCTTAATTACAAGCTTCTCCCTGCTCATCTTTCCACTCCACACATCCTTGATAGCCTGAATACCCTCCTCCGCTGTCTCCACAATCCTGACCCGAGGAGCCTGCCAATACCTCGCATGGTTCTGAATCAACCAGCGGATGACATGATCATTGCGAGCTCCCCATCGTCTGACCTTTGCCTCTTCAGCCTCCCTCTCCTCAGGATTCACCTCACCAACGCCGTGATCCATCGTATCAACAGTTCGAAACATGAGACAGAACTTCCAGGTTGGATCCTGAGCAACGACAAGTGATGCGCTGAGCCGTAGCTCATCTTCGGGGATGTCGGGATCGCAACACCGACGAGCGATGCCAGGAGAGCTCTGATCGTATTTCGTTTGGACCGCTTGCTCTTCTTCTTTCGTGAGGCCTTCAAAGATGCCCAAACCAGCTGCCACGCTGTCAAAGACAGTTTTGAGCTTCTTATTCAGCCCCTTCATCGTAGCTTGAATATCTTGCGCGACCGCGGGACTCCGATAGTCGAAGCAATGCGTTGCGCCCAGCTGCTTCAGGGCGTCATGGTTGTGTGGCGAAGCCGTAGCGAGGATAGGACTGAAGCCTGCAGCCTTGGCCAGCTTGATGGCGCCTTGACCTACAACACTGGAACCTCCCCAGATCAGGATAGGCACATCTGTCGGGTCATCTCCTTCGAGGCTGGCAGCTGGGAAGCCATACTCAAGGGTGTTGAACAGGCCATCGATAGCGGTAAGGGCTCCAGTCAGCATGGTGACAGCCGAGGTGGGATCCAAATCATCAGGCCTCTCATAAGTCAGGAAAGCTTCTGCCAGGAGAAAGTCCTGATGGGCTCCCAGATGACTAGGTCGATGATCACCCGGGATGGAAAATCCAAACACTTCCTGGTCGTGCTTGAAGGGTGAATCTGGACCCCTTGCTCTGACTGTGCCTGAAAACTCATAACCTGCGACAAATTCCGACATGCCCATGTAGTAGTGACGAGTATCGGCAGGGTTGATGGCTGAGTACTTCACTTCCACAAGTGATTGGGCTCCAGTTGGCACATATTGCTGGTCGATGATTCGGACGGTATGGTTGCCCTGGGAGTCCAGGTAGATGGCTTTGTGTGGCATGATGGGATTTTATCAAGTTGATTTTGTATGACTTACTCGATAATACCTAGATCTACGAATGAAGCCATTCTCTCCTGCCGACTTATATGATAAGGCATAACGTTATGTGGGAGTGGGATGAGAGCGAGATTATCAATAGTCGCTTACAAATTGTCAAACGCAATTGCTGTTTGTTCCATCAACTGGAAGTCATTCTCCCATCGTTGATTTATAATCTCCGGGCCTTTTTTGTTCCATAGATGGCCTTGAGTACTGGTTCAATCTTTGCTTTGTTCATCTATCCAATGTGGTGTGTCTACACGACGTGTTTTCAACACCCTGCTCAACGTTAGGTAGCCAAAGACGCACTCATCTCGGACATAATGCAAACCACCAATCTACCTAACACACCAACATACCTAGCCATTCACCTTTAACTATCGGTCTATCCAAGAGTAACGTTGCTTTTACTGAACCCCGGATATGAACGCCGCTGACTTGCCACAAACAGCCACACTCGACCTTGGAATTCGCCGTCTGACCAAAGAGTCCAAAACGATTAAAATAGTCTCCCAAATTCCACAGACCAAGAGGCGCCGTTAGTGACTCTCTATACGAAACCTCAAAGACCCATGTCCTCAGGAGAAGAACCTTTAAGCTCTACTAGCGCAGCCGTCAACCAAAATAACCAGCACTGTCACTGGCTCGCTAAGCACATCCTAACCGTCTCAAGCAAGGGACGGCATTCCTAGATTCGGCGGTTTTCTCCTTTGATGAGTGAGCGCCAGGTCCAGACTCGGTCTATCCGGGCTGGCGAGCGGAAGTCGGCAGCGGGTGAGCCAAGAGTCGAGGAAAGCTGAAGATCAGCAGACGAGGTAGATCTTATAGCATCATGCTTTCATATTGGGGACACATTCCATAGATCTGATGCCACAAACAGCTATATAAGGCACTTGTCCAGCACTCAGATGTTTCCTCATCAACCATCCAACCATCATCCAGAATCTCACAGCCTTAGCTCCCAAAGCACCCTACCTTCACAACAGTAAGTACCAGTCGGCGATTATTAAATCAACTCTGACATTGACATCTTTTCAGAACTTCTCACTCAACACCTCTTCAACCAGCAAAATGAAGTTCTCTCTCGCCTTCGTCGCAGCCCTTCTCTCAGCCTCGAGCGCTGTTGCCGCTCCCTCTCCCGACACCGGCGTCATCTCCATGATGGCTGCCGCTCCTCAGTGGACCATCCAGGGCATGCAGCGCACCTGCGACAAGGGCGACACCACCTGCACCTGGAACTTCAAGATCAATACTGGCAAGGGAACCCCTACGACGTGCAAGTACGTTGTCAAGGGTCGTCCCGCTTCGCAGACCAACGGCGGCCCGGCCAAGTGCGGCACCTTCACTATCACTTCCGGCTGGAGCGGTCAGTTTGGCTCTGGTAAGGGATTCACTGTCCTTTCGGTTATCAGCAGCAACAAGCAGATCATCTGGCCTGGCTATACCGATAAGCAGGTTGCTGCCGGCAAGGTTGTGAAGCCTGATCAGTCTTATGCCCCTGCCAACCTTCCCAAGTAAACAATTCACGGCAAAATGAAAATGGAACATGGTACTTGATAGAGGCAACAATGGTTATCGAGACGGTTATTCGGGTTCCTTTGGTACATGGGATATTGTAATAGAGGTAGACAAGAGCTAAATTCAACCTCGCAATCTATTCAAACAAACATTATTCGCCAACTTTTCTTACTAGCCTTTATAATTACACGCGCAGAACACCTCGGAACATGGAGGCTTTAGAGGCGTCACGGTTAACGCAGAGTCGGGTCATCCTTGCTCCGTCATCCAAGCTAAAATATGTCCTCTCTCATCTCCAACGACATCCTATCTCTCTACGAAAATTTCATCACCAGTCCCTTAAAATTACTTATTAGAATATGACCTCTCTCTCTCCATCGACTTGGAACACCCTCGGACTCGGGGTTGCCGCAGGATGGGCTACGCTAGGCCTCATCGGCATCCTCCAGCCAGCTCGGTCGGCCGAATTGTTCGGTGTCATTCCGTCAGCAAAGGATAACAGTAAATCCAGCAACATGGCCATTGCACTGCTCCTTGGTTCTCGGGATCTTTCGATTGCTGCAGCGCTGTTTACACTTGGTAGAGCAGGCAGGAATGAAGAGATGGGCACATTGATTCTCAGCACTCTGGTCATCTGCGGGGCCGATATCTACCTTGTTTGGAAGGCAAAGAGGTATATGGAGTAAGTATTCCCGTAAACAGTCAAGATTATTGCTGTCTTGCTTGGCCAGGACTATCACTTTTACAATCGGGGCCGCGATATGGGGTGCCATTGGTTTGGGGCTACGGGGATCTCCGTTCAAGTAGATGCAAATTCACAATCAGTTCCCTCAGCTGTTATTATTAGTCTACCGTGTTGCTACGGGGGATTCGTTCTGATACTAAGATTGTATTGAAACCCGCCATCTCCCCTCCAGCGCCTGACACTGTTTCTATAAGAGAAACGTGGTCATGTTCTTGTCTCTAGCCACAATTGTTCCCGCCCTTTATTGATTACAGCCAGCAATAGTTTGTACATCAAGACGGGAGAGTAAATACCGTAGTATTTTCTACTATGCATTAGAAATATCTCTGTTGTCTACCTTTTTTTCAAAGCAATACATATTTCTAGGTGGCGAGTATAGGTTATGTCGTGCCTCAACCCCGTCGTCAATGATCTACGGGCGAGCCGGAATCTTTCGTCCGCTCCCCTTATCCACTCAGCACGAACCAGAGAAAGACTAGGCCATATGATTGGCTTGAAAGACGTGTTCCGCCGTTAGTGTCTCGCCAAGCTTGGTTCCAGCACCGGATCTATCTCGTATTTGCAGGGATATATTTCACCCTTTTTTATGCGACCTGCTTGAACTAGAGGCTTGACTCTCAATCTCTGGGTACAAACCTGTGTTCAAAGACCTCGATATGCTGTCTAAACTCAGTAAACTTGATATGTGCTTCAAGGCTACTGTGCACTGGAGAAAGTGATAAACAACGACGAAAGAACATCGGTGCTCTAAACTGAGCTAAAGCCGTCTATACGAGGGTGGAGATTAACATGCTATCATCGTACATGCTGTCCGATGAATAATCCATCACAATTTCATCCCTTCGTATTCCTGATTCTTCTTTTCTACGTCTGTTTCTGGCGTTTTCAAGCCTCCCGACCCGTGTCTTTGCATCCGCCACTCTTTCAATTTGGCTCAATTTGCGCCAGCCACTCTTTTGTTTCTTTTCACCATGTTTTTCGCTCTTTTCGCTGGCTTGGTCACAGCCGCGCAGGCCCAACACGTCCCTAGAGATGACAATGGCCAAGTCCAGGGAGACGGGCTCCTTCGATTCCCCCTCCGCGTGTCCAGCGGCGCTCCCGTCGTCAAGGGCGTCACCAGGCGACAGGAGGAGGTTGCGCTGCAGAGCCAGCTGAATGGCAATTTCTACAGCATCGACTTGACGATTGGCACGCCGGGTCAGACCGTCACCGTCAATTTCGACACTGGTTCACCAGAGCTCTGGGTGAATCCCGACTGTAGTGAGGCCGACAATCCCGAGTTTTGCGCGTCGTTTGGACACTTTAACGAGAGCAGTACTTTTGCGGATCTCGGAACACAAGGGACTATCATTTATGGTACTGGAATGGTCAGGTTTAACCGCAGCACTGATTACATCTCGGTCGGCTGTACGTCTTCATGTCTGATCTGGCGCAAGTTCGTTACTGATGCATCTCTTTTCAGCCGCGAGAATCACGCAGCAAATCTTTGGAGTCGCAGATAGCAGCTTCGTCACCAATGTTGGTGTCATGGGTGCCAGCCCATGGCTGAGCGGCTGGGAGGGCGACTATCCCTTGGTCCTTGATAACCTGGCCACCCAGGGCTTCATCAATAGTCGAGCTTTCAGTCTTGATATCCGAAGCATCGGTAGTGATAGAGGTAAGTCTTTAGGCATAGCTAGATACGCGGCAGAATACTGATCTTGTCAGGATCCGTCATCTTTGGTGGTATTGACACACGCAAGTTCTCCGGCCGACTCGAGAAACGTCCCATCATTCCTGGCGACGATTCTCCTGACGGATATACTCGGTCGGTGCCCTATTCTTATGGTTATCATACCATGTCTAATATTTCTCAGTTACTGGGTCTACCTCGACGGCCTCACTCTGGTCCAGAATGGCAAGAATATCCCCATCTTCTCCAAACCAACACGCCAGGCAGTCATGCTTGATAGCGGTTACACCTTGAGCACTCTTCCTGGTCCCATTGTCCAGGCCATAGTCGACTCTTTCCCCACCGCCAAGTCCATCCCCGAGTCCCCTCTGTACTCGGTTGACTGCTCTGTTATGGACATGGCGGGAACTGTCGACTTTCTCTTTGGAGAAACGGTCATCAAAGTTCCATATGCAGACTTTATTTGGAAGCGACCAGATGGTGCCTGTAGGCTGGGCGTCTTTCAAGATGACAGTGAGTCTTCCAACCAAACTTGAGACCCAATATCAAGACTGACCTCTCTCCAGACTTTCCTGTTCTTGGAGATACCTTCCTGCGAGCCGCTTATGTTGTTTACGACTGGGATAACCGAAACATCTGGCTGGCCAACAACGAAGACTGCGGATCTAGGCTTGTTGCCATTGGAAAGGGTCCCGACGCTGTTCCTGATCTCACTGGCGAGTGCAGCCGCTCTGATGGAAACACTACGACTGGCCCAACGACTCCTATCCCGACCAACTCGACGACACTCGCTTCTGCCTCTTCTTCGACACAATATCACAACACGTCCGTGGCTCTCACTACTTCTGGTTCATACCCGACTGCGACGTATCCTACAGGACATGCAGGTGTGACCTCGACAGTCACATACAGCGAGGTGCACACAATTACATCGTGCCCTCCTTCTGTGACCAACTGCTCTGTTGGGTCAGTAACTACGGAATTGATAACCTCGTACCACGTCGTCAACTGCCCCGGAAATGGTGCCTGTGGCGGGAGGGCAGCGCACCCCGTTTCTGCCCCTCAGTCAACGGCAACCTACACGATTCACATGCCCACCATGTGCAGATGCCAGACCGGGTGCGCCAAGGATTCCTACAAGACTGTGAACCAAGTCATCACAGTTAAGCCTGTCAAGGAGAACCCTTATCCCACCCCCATCCCTGGCTATGCTGGCCATCCTTCCAATCACACCGTCACCGGCATTCACGCTGCTAGCACTGCGGCCGATACCTTCAGTCCTCACGGCTGCACCACTTGCCACGACCAGGATGAGCCCACCGGTGTCGTTCCCACACCAGTGACTGCTGGGGCTGCTTACAGGGCGCCTGGTATCTTGGCTGCCGCCGCTGGACTTGTAGCAGCTGCAATGCTGTAGGTTGAGAAATGCTGACCAAGACTGTTAAATAATACCATTCTCTTCTATAAGGCAATGCATTTCTCTTATAGCTCAAAGCGTGATGATTCAAGAACACGGTGATTTCTGTGAGACTGGGCTGGACGTAGCGCTCAGCAACAGGCAGAAAACGAACCAAGTGGGCTAATGAAGGACTAGAGGCATCGTGGCGCGAGGATTGCTGCCTATAATACATGCGGAATATGAATTCATTCACTTGATTCTGACTAGAGCGATGGTTGCCTGAATTCGTGCACTTGGATCTAGCCTAGCGCATCGTTACAGCATCGACTATAACAACAGTGTCCTCCCTGTGACTCGATAAACCATCATCTCCTCACTTTTCATCTTTAATAATGGCAGAGTCTGAGGGCGTCGAATCCTGTTTTGTAGTCACTTCTGGCGCTCTTTGCTTCGGCACCTTGAGCAACATCCACCAAGGCGCTCAAGTCCCCATCCAGCCACCACCAACTCCCAGTCCTCGCCGCAGCGGCACTGTTGTGGCTCACCAACTAGAACACAACGTTCCAGCCAAGAATGGGGCCTGGAATGTCTACAAGCTCCGCGATATAGACACTTCGCGCGTGGATGGATGGTTCGCGGCTCACCAAGATGTCGATCCTCTGCCAGAGCTCACCAAGATTCTGCGGGTGGCCGGTTCTCCATACGAGGAGCCCGAAAACACGTTCAACAATGATACGACAAGGACTGAACGAGTGCTTCTCGTCAACCGATATGACTGGGGCTACTACGTCGGAGGGAACACGGTAGAGGAGGTGGAGGACGACGAGGACGAGCTTGCTGCCAGCAACACCATTGGTCTTGTGGACTATGATCACGAGAATGCCTGCGTCCAGAAATGGGCGCAACAAAAGTCCAGAAAGAGACGGTCTTCTCAGAATGGCGTCTGGATGTATATACCAGACGCCGAATACATGTGGGGACGGTTCGGCTTCGACGACGATTACACAGAGGCACGCTCCTTTTTATTCTTCACGCAGCGAACCGACTTTAGCAAGACGATATTTCCGGGTCAGACTCAGCCATTGGGAACCAACTAACCTCATCTCGAAATGTTTCCTTGTGGCTTGAGGGGAAACGGGACTATCATGGACATAAGCGGACAAACCGCAACTTAGGCAGACCCTGAATATCGTTTAAAATCCTCCGTACGGAGTAGACCCCTCCTAGTTCAGCAAGGTCCCCTCAGCTGAGCGGGTCGTCGCCTACCAGTTTGCGTTGGTCTATTGATTCTTGGCGCGATAGCGCAGGAGACTATCGAGGGCCACAACGTTCCCGAACGCCTCCAGGGTCCACAACCGCGGGAATAGAAAATTTCCAGAGGGGGCGCTGATTTGTTCTCACAGGGAGGTGATGCTAGATCTAGGCGAGTCTGGACATTTGCTGTGCGCCTGCATCGGAGGAGGTCTGCATTTGTATGGTGATCCCCTGTCCAGAGAGGGACTTCGGGGTTCACATGGGGGGTTTTCCCTTGTATTTCCCAAGTCTAGATCGATGAGGCCCCCGTAATCAAGGCGTCGCTGACTGGGGTACCGCCAGCTGAACGTCCCTTCTCGAGGCGCCCAGTGAAGCTATCGATAATCTTGCCGGGGCCACAACGTTCTGGCTTGGAGGCTATCATGAGTTTATCTCCATCACACTCAGCCGTGGATCCGCACTCTCGCTTGGCAGGTCCCCTTTAAAAGATGGCATGCCCCATCTCCCCAGGCCCTCATCGTTGGGCGTTTCTCTCAGGAACTTTGCTTCTTGCCTTTATCCACGATGCGTTCTCTCGTGGCGCTGGCGGCTCTCGCCCTCTCGGGCACTGCCAACTTTGCTGCGGCTGCTCGTTGCAGACCTGGTAGTTCTGCTCCTACGCTGGCTTCTACCAGCACAGCTACCAGCTCGTCACCCACACAGACCGGCGCTCTCCCCAAGGTTCGCAACCTCGCCAGCAACGGCAACATGGGCGAGATCGACCCAGAAGATCCCGCGGCTTTCCCCGACTGGGATGTCGAGGGAGATGCAAAGATCGTCGGAGGCCAGGGACGCCAAGAACCGGGGAGCAACGAACGAGGTGCCGCCGCCATGAGCGCCTCCAACACGGGCTCCAACACCAAGAAGCGAGACATGGGCATCTCGGTCAGTATCTCACAGACCATCGCCAACCTCGACCTCTCCACGCCCTACACCATCCGCTTCTACTACCTCGTCGTCACGTCGCCGCAGGCCATCAACCTCTGCGAGATGACAGCCTACCTCGGGGGCGCCGTCTTCCATCAGAGCTGGGTCTTTAGCTCTGGTATGGGCATTTCGTGGAACGAAGTCCTCAAGTCTGTTCAACCAGAGCAGGTCAACGCGCCCCTTCGCATCGGAATGAACTGTCTCATGGGCGGAGGCGCCACCATCCTCGTCGACTCGGTCTTTATTTCGAACCTTGTTACACCGCAGAACATCAACGACTTTGCCATCGACTTTGGCAACACTGGCACTGGAGAGAACCCTCCTCTGACGCCCCCTGCAGTGGGGCCTACTACTAGTGTTGCTGGTGAGAGCACCAGCCCTGGGGCAACTGAAGAGCATACCACGTCTGGCTTTGAGGAACAGGAGACTTCGACATGGTTTACAACCGGCGAGGAAGAGACCCCGACCCCGACATGGCTCACCAGTGGCACTGGAGAGCAAGAGACTTCGTGGTTTACGAGCGGCCCAGGAGAACAAGAAACCTCATGGTTCACAAGTGGTCCTGGAGAGCAGGAAACCTCGTGGTTCACCAGTAGCTTCGAAGAGGCTTCGACGTGGGTTACGAGTGCCCCCGAAGAGACCTCAACATGGTACACTAGTGGAGCCGACGAGGGTTCAACATGGTATACCAGTGGCTCAGAAGAGCAAGAGGCTTCCACATGGTACACAAGCGGCGCCGAAGAAGCCTCAACATGGTACACCACTAGCTCTGAGGAACAGCAGACCTCAGAACCAGAGTCTCACTACACCACCGTCTGGACAGAACCCGCCACACAGTCATTCCCATCTTCCTCAGACCCCACAACCTCCGCCCCTCAGACCTTTTGCTCCAAGGCCCTCAACGGCGGCTGCTGGTGGAAGCGTCCCTGGAGCGGCGACGACATGGTCAACTGCGCCAGCCGAGGCTCCTGGCCCGGCCCCGACGGCGAGGGTTGGGAGGTGACCAACCGTCCCGACGACTGGCCCGCGCCGCTGAGCCAGCTGTGGTGTCTGGGCTGGTGCTCCGTCTCTCCTGGGTGCAAGTCTGTCGCCTACAACCCCAAGGACCGGACGTGTCGTTTCTCAAAGTTTGAGGTGCAGGACGCGGCCTTTATCCCTGGTCCTAACCCTCATGTCGATACCCCGGGTGTCTTCTACTGGCATGATCTTTCCTGCTTTAACTGTCCCTGTAACGACGATGATGAGTTCTCAACTGTGTTAGAGATTCCAAGCACCCAAGTCACCTCTGAGCCCGAGACCACTACTCAGGAAGTCGAGCCTACCACGGAGCCTACTGCCGCTCTCAAGCTCCCTGCTGCTTCTACCTGCCCCAAGGCCCTTAACGAGGGCTGCCAGTGGAGCAACAAGCAGATCGGCCACGCCTTCTGCGCCTACCGAGGTTCCTGGCCAGGTGATGACGGTGCAGGCTGGGCTGTCGAGCAGCCCAAGGACTACCCCACGCCTTGGAGCCAGATGTGGTGCGTGGGATGGTGTTCCCTCTATCCTGGCTGCAAGTCTGCTGCCTGGATACCCTCCGAGCGCTCATGTCGCTTCTCGACCCACGAAGTACAGGACGATGACTTTATCCCAGCTCCCAATCCCAACCAGGACTCAGAGAGTGTTTACTACTGGCACGATCTGTCCTGCATGACCTGTGCCTGCCACGACGAGCCTACAGCTACCACACTTATCCGCTCGACCACGACTCAGCCCTCCGTCCCAGGCGGCCAAGAGTCGACCTGGATCTGGCTCACACCAACCCCAGAGGTTCCCGTTGAAGATACCTGCGAATGGGACTGGGGCCAGGGTATCTGCTACAGACCTTTTGAGAAGGAACAAGGTCCCTGCGGCGGATCTCTCAAGATCGTCAACCCAGCGCAGTACACCAAGCTCCCCTACGACTGGGTCCCTCAGGTCTCGGAGCCAGTTCACTGCGCCATCCTCTGCCACACGAACCCAGACTGCTACGCCTGGGGCTTTGAGTGGAGCATGAACATGAACTGTGTTCTCTCCCTTGGCAAGAGAGGTGTTGATGACCTCGAGGTTGTGTCTTCGGGAGCACAGTACCGCTGGTATGGCCGCGACTGCTGGGAGTGCAAGGATTGTGTTACTTCTTGGGACTGGACCTGGGGTGGCCAATCCACCACGGCGGCTCTACCCTCAGAGGCCTACACGACAACTACAGAGGACTCGGTTTACACGACTACATCAGAGCCCTCATCAGCCACAACCTGTCCCACGCTCGACGAGCCCATCAAGCTCTGCCAGCGCACCGGCCACACAGGCAACTGTGAAGGCAAAGTCGACTTTGTCAACCCGACCAACTACCGCAAGGTGGCCATGGACCGCTTCCCCGAGCAAAAGGACGCCGTCGACGCGCTCACGTGCGCGGCCATCTGCGCGGCCAACCCCGACTGCAAGGCCTTTGGCTGGTACCCAGAAATTCAGTGTGTCATCGCACTGAATGAGAAGCGCATGGATGACCTTGATTGGGGCGTTCAGTCGCCGCAGTGGTACTTGTGGTTTAACGCTGATTGCTTTGAGTGCGATGAGACGTGTGTTGGGGGGCAGTATGGGTGGAGTTTTTGATCCCTCCCAAGGTCGTGAGAGCTATAATATTCCGGGCGTAAATGGGGGATAGACTTGGAGTATATTTTAATTAATTAGACGTTTATGATTCACATGTGCACATTCAGTCTCCTACAAGAGTCGCCCAGTCTTAGAAACAGGCCCTGCAGGAAAAGAAGCCTGGTCTGCAACCGCTCAGTGCCGATCTATCACAATTCGATTCCTCCAGTATGGAGCGTAAACGTCCTGCAGCGCTGTTATGAGTGCTGGGTCTTCGATCGAAAAGCCGTGGTAACTGTATACACCATCTCCCTGGGGGTTGGGTTCGAAATCGATGCCAAAGCAGCCTTCGCACTTGATACGAGTCTTGAATAAATATCATTTCTTGGTATTAGACATTAGATCATCATATTACAATAAGCATACAACGCTATCCTTTTCGGATGCGCGTTCAGCGACCAACCGATCAATCCTTCGTCATCGCGCCGTGCTCGCCGAGACGGTAAACTCGACCTCTTTGGTGATACCATCATGGCGTGACGGAATTATCTCATCCGAACTAGCTTCGCCGGCATGTATGAAGATGTTGCGATCATTCTGGTCAATGACACTCTGGTTCCTGGTGCTTGACTTTTGTGACCGTCCGTTATGGCTTCTCCAGCCTGACCCCCCTTGGTCTCCTAGCATGATGCTTCCGGGCTCAGGACCTCCTTTATACTTGGTGCTGACGTTGTTTGACGATAAGAGAGAGCCGAATAGGGGCTTAAGCTTTTGTCGCATCCATCCCCATGTGCTCGGCAAGTTAGCAGTGACGACGGCGACGAATGACTCTCGGACGGCCCATGAGGATCCTTCTTGGGGTCCGGTGCGGGGGTTCTAGAAGGCATGTCAGCTTCAAAAGGACTACATAGTGGTTTCGACAATAATCAGTGCATACCTTGAGAATGAGAATGCATCGCAGTAGACCAGCTACCATGACGAAGATTCCACCAGAGAACAGCACTACCAGGCCATACTTTTTAACCGTGGGAATGCGGGCACCCCACAACATGGGAATAGGAATGAGAATAAGGTATGTGTCGGTGACGATGTTGAGAACAACAATGATGAAGATGTAGAGCTTTGAAGAGGCAGCTTGGCAGAGATCTGAAGATGGTCAGCTCGTATGGCCTTGGCATGCCGAAGACGATTGAGGGTGAAGAGAGGAAACATACTTCCTGGGTCGGGATTGATCTGCCAAAAGCGGTTGAACGGATGGCAGCTGAACAAGATGCAGCAGATGATGATGATATAGGTCGAGATGATCATGCCAAAGCCAATGTAGATGCGGATCTTGTAATTGACGAGTCCAGCCTGAGGTCATTAGCACTGAGTCTTGCTCCATAGAAGTGAACCTACCGTGAGACGAAAGTAGAATGCACAAAGCGCACTCTTGATGACCCATAGAACAGACGCGTACATGGCCCAACCGGCGACCTGGATCTTGGATCCGCCAACCCTACGATAAGCTCGTGTTAGCCGAACCCTCTCCAACAAGCGAAGAGATCACCACAAACCTCCAAGCGTATTCCTCGCTGTCGGGGGATAAAGAGGCCCGCTCCTCGTCCGTCATGGCACTGTTGGTGAATCCATGATACTTTGCGCTGACCGTGTACGCGAGGGCCGTCTCGATCGAGTAGGGTATGATGGCCACCAGCATCAGGTAGTCGTCGGCCTCGAAGTTGCGGATGCCCACCTGGCGTATGCGGGCGTATGTGCGGAGGATGATGACCGTGATGCCCACCGAGAGGAGGGTAAAGGCCTCGGCGGCAAACGACGTGAGGTCTCTAGCCATGGCGTAAACAATCGATGCTAGAATCGCAGAGGAACCGAGCGCGGCGGCGCGCAGGACACACCTGGGAGCAGCCGCCTTTAAACATTCAACTCCAGCTCATGCTTACGGCCGTCGCCCACCTCCAGGGCCCATCCAGGCACGACGACAACATGGACCATCTTGGCTGTCCCCGCAAGAGTCCACCCACACCGTCGCTCAGACGCCAATCGTGTGCTACGAGCCCATCTACTCCGGCAATGATGTGCGGCAGGATCCTAGAGAAAACAGGTGAGAGTGATGGGGATGAACCCCTGTACATGGACGGGAATTACGGATGTGGCAAGAGTCGCTGCTGTATTCCCATTCCCAGCGAGAGGGAGATCGACACTGCACTAACCCGCTCTCTGCAAGGCACGAGTCATTCATTGTCCAAGCGTCCCAAGCGAGATCCCTGCTGACGGCCTCAGAAAAACGTGGCCTTGAAGGACGAGACCCTTGTGTGTTTCTTCTCCATGCCCTTTGAACCAACAGATTCCCTGCCGTGCCAATGGGAATCACTCCCTCCTCCCGGTATGCCATTTGAGACGGGCAACACACCACGTGGACGGTTATTTCCGAGCCGGATGCGGTATCGAGCGCAGACTTGATAGAGTCTCAAGTACAAGAGCCTCATCGACAGCCACGGCAATTTCGTTGCTGGAGAAGGCCAGCGAATCTCGGTAGACACTTGCTCATCGTAGCGAGGACTTTGCCGGGCGGATCTGTTCCGCCGAGTCAACTCAGGGGCTCTCTTTTGTGGAGTGACGGCATCTCCATGGCTGGCCCTGGCAAAGCCCTTCTCCTGTGGCGTGATGGAGCCCTTCATCCACTGCGGTCTCTTTTGTTTATCTCCATCCATGGTCAGGGGACCGTCTCCTGAGGCTCACCTTTCGGTCGACATCCGAGTCATGTTTTTGTAATGGAGAGCTCAGCAAAATAATGCTCAAACATCCCCACGAACCCATCAGCGCTATCATTCCCCGGCGGATTTGTCACTTGCTAGATCGCAGGGCTTTTGCTTTTGTTTCCGGAGAGCCAAGGATCTAGGTTTTCGCTAGTGCGAGAGGCTACTCCTTATTTCATCTCTACATCCGTGCATCCCGCCTGTCTTATCTCGCCACCAGGCTTCAAGCGGTTTCGTTGGTGTCGGAGCCGTGGCAGATGAAGCACCCTGGCCGTCAGATCATGTGCCAATTATGCCCAGCCCTATCCTACCCAAGGGGGTCTTCTAGGGCAAAATGACGTTTGGCCTTTTGCACGATTCCACACGCGGAGCCCGCCCCGCTGAGGAGCCGCGTCCGCACCTCGATGATCAACACACGTGATAACATCAGCAAGGGTCGTGTCTATATCTCTATCTCCAAACCTTTATTCCTGAATTATAGGTCTGCTGGGAACTGTCTTAAACACATATATAAGGACTTTGCCTTCCAGCACGCAGGCTGTTGGGCTCATCGATGCGCGCTGTCTACTAAGTAAGACACCAATGCAAGGTACCTGGCTCGCTTCAAGTGTTTTACCCCCGTTCGATCCGAGTCTCACAGCGTCTGACTAAATGCTTGATAATATCGAGCCGACGGGCCTCCAGCCCCTATCGGCGAACCGGAATGGCGAGTGCGATCGAGCCTCGCTGCACATGATTAAAAGATGCTGGGGGGCTATAGTTAAACAGTTGCTCTTACCTATCTGCTGAAGAGTCTATCGGATTCATCTGGAGCGTCTGTGTCATTGCGCGGCTTCCAGCAAGATCCCATCTGCCCATGTCAATCTCCGGGCAGACTACCCCCCTCCTGGCCGACGGATCTCCACACTTGCTTTGCTCTTCACCCCTTCACTCATGGTCTAGTATATTTTATGTGGCTATCGATTATTCTAATAGAAGCGTATGTGTTCCTTCATGGACAACGAAGAAAAGACGCTGGCTAGTGACAGTTTTCAGGGGTTGACATCTCAACTCGCCAATGGAGCCGACGCAGAGGACGTAAGGTCTGGACTAGCTATGTAATAGCAATGTAACACTCTATTGGGACTTGAAGAATAGTCCACCTCATGGTCTAGCTGGGGCGTAAAAAGTAAACGTTATTTCGTAGCTAAGTAGCATATATACGACCGACGCCTGGATGAAGGCTCGCAATGAAATACGCGTATGGTTGGGCTTGGCGAAACAGCTGTTACTGCTCAGTCACCAAACTCGTCATATGAGACTGACAGAGTTGTAACGTATGTCATAGGACACTTCACATTCTAATATCCAGTGTACGATGGTGAGCCGCGCGGAAATGCCGCAGCCGGATGCTCTTGGGATATCTAGATTGGACCATTGCCACCTTAATTTCGGCTATTGGAAGGCCAAAGCGGTAAGAGTTGTAGTTCCTATAGAGACGGGCAACCGGGGCAAGGGTCTGTTTTCCCCAGACGATGATGAAAGAGCGATGGGATGGAGGGTTGGAGGACAAGGTCGAATGGGATCTCCTGAGCAGCGAATGAGGGCGGGTTGTTGTTGGTGTGGATTAAAGAAAGATGCAACATCCATCACTTGACAGAGTTCCTGTCGATCTGAGCTATCTGATCTTAGGAAGTGTTGACCAGAGCCACGCATAGTTGGCCGTTCGCGAAACCAATTGTTCAGAGAAGAGCGCGCTGCTAAACCAGCGTCAGGTATTCAGTTGATCAAGAATGATCCAAGCAACTCCCGACCCTTATTTGAGCGTCTTAACAAGCACAGCCATTTGGCATAATGGCAAGTGAGGTAATTTTCCCGTAGGATCAGGATCCCTTGGCTTTACGGCACAGTAAATTGTAATTCTGCCTAGGTACCTAAACTCTGCCAAGATCAGGTGCTCTTCGCACGGTTCAACGGCACGAAAAGCTCATTACAGTGGTCTGAAGAACAGGGATCTATCGGACCTTGTCCACTAGGAGTTGAGCCTTCTCTCCACTGTTCAAGTGCAGCACGGCTCAGTCCAATCACGACAACCCTTGGCACTTTATCCCCTGCTGAGGCCCCAATGACAACTGACGAATTGCACTTGAGTATTGCCTCGCGTGACTGCCCCCTGAAGAGGACGAGACAGTGCCCAGAGAGCCTTGGCTGTTTTCAGAAGTGATTCGCAAGTATATCTCCACACAATCCCCCACACTCGCTTGACACGACAGTTCCACATGGCGCAAACCGAGTTGTCAAGATGTATATCCAACGTATCAGCGTGGCCCTCACCTTTCTCTGCTTCTTTCTAGGTAGGCATGTATCAAGCAAGTCCATCGAGACTTTGTCAAACTGACTCTCCTTTCAGAAGCTGCATGGGCGGCGGGATGTGGCAACGTCACAATCAAAACCCAAGATGATGCCGATGAAATTCGGAAAAATTGCAAAATCATCCAGGGGAACCTGGTATTCGACGAGTCCGTCGACGAGTCGATCAATCTCGATGGCATCGAGTTCATCGCGGGAGACGTGGCGTTCTCAGGCGAACCCGAGTTCGGCGCATCGACAGACATCAACGGACCGTATCCCACAAAGGTGAAGCCGTTTACGATCGGGAGCTCGACCCTCAAGACGGTCAATGGCTCCATCTACTTCTGGGCCTTCAACGGCGTCTCGGAACTCCGGCTTCCCAAGCTCGCCAAGGTCCAAGAGTCTTTTACTTTGCAACGCATGCACTACCTCAAAACCCTCGACATTACGAGTCTGGCGCATGTTGGGTCCGTCAACATCGAGGCGAATCACCTGACGGAGATGAAACACGAAGGCCTGAAGGGTTTCGCTGACGGCACTTATGCGAGATCCCTCAATTTCTGGGCGGCCCAGGTTTCGTCGCTCGACAGCTGGTTCAAGTATCCCCTCGAAGTAGATTTCTACGTGAGTCAGAGTGGGTATACACCGTATCCTGGCCTTTACGACGCGGCGCCCGTACGCATAAACGGCCACATGCTTCCCAACATCAGGAACGTCACCATAGGATGGGCAAACTCCAGCAAGGTCTGGGTCAGCGGCGATGACATTGCCGTCACGCTCGGCAGCTCAGAGACAAAGTCGATGGAGATTGGGCTCCTGCAGCTCTCAGGCGACATCAAAGTCACGCGTGCTCCCACAGTCAAAGAACTCAACATCAGGCAGCTCCATTTCGAGAGCTCTGGTTTGAAGGAGTTTGACCTGACTATGTTTGACAAGATGACCAACCTCACGCTTGAGGGTCACGGAGACCTGCAAAAGATTCGAATGCCGCCTAAAGCCGTTGACTGGAAGGACATGACAATCAGGCTCCAAAACAACCAGAACCTCACTTTGACATCAGAGTATCGCGACCCTGAAAACAAGACGGACAAGTTCTGGTACTGGCCCAAGGGGGATATCAGCTGCATCAATATCAGGGGCAACCCTATCTCCACCGCATTCTTGTGAGTCTGCCCCAAACCCCCATTCCTCACTCTATCTAACAAATAGCCTTTCAGCGACTCATTCTTGGCAGCTCGGAACGGTTCAAATCCGCCAAAGGTCCATGACTTTTTCTTCTTGGAGCAGGCCATGCTCTATATGGAAGAGCCTATGGGATTTAATTGTACGCCTTTTGAGGAGCTGCGGAACAAGTCGGTCATTCCCAAAGATTATGAATGCGTTAATTACGACTCGGAGTCTTTTGCGAGTCATGTGTTGATGAGTCGGGGTCTTACTGGGATACTATTTCTGTCAAGTGTTTTCTATTTATCCTAGGTAGTAGGGATTTATATTAACATTGCTGAATTGCCATGATTGAGATCGTCCTTGTTACTCAGTGCGTATCCAGTTGCCTCACGCTATAAGGTCTCCCATGCTCACTGGGTAACCACAGCCTCAGCTCTTCCCCTCTGGACTGGTTCTAAGCCTGCCAAACCAGTTCAAATGGTGTCCTATGATAAAGAATACCCATCCTGCCTCACAAGCATCAATGCCGAAGCTGACAACTGAAAAGTGACACCCTGCAAGCATTCAGTTCTTTCAAGCAAAAGTCCTCATCAATGAATTTCCGGCCGAGACGTGTATATCGCGTAAATCATTGTTTGGGCATCTATCTATTCAAGATCTACCGTAGGCTATATGTCGCTCGCGCTTCTCCTAAGGAAACGAATGAGTAGGGAGCTGGTTTCCATTCTCATCATACTTCTTGGGGAGGACGTTGAGGACGCCGTTAATGTCCCTTGGCTCAAAATCCAAGACAGAGCTTGCCTGAGTGAGAACATCCAGTCCGTAGCTCTCCTTGATCCAGTAGGCAAACATGTCCATGCCAGAGACCGCACCGCCGCCAGTCCAGATGTTTCCATCCACAACCCACTTCTTATCGTTGGCCCACTTGACATTGGGGTACATTTGCTTCATCAGCTGGAAAGCGACGTTGTTGATGGTGGCGTTCTTTCCATCCAAGACACCCGTGGACGCCACAACGGCTGCGCCAGTGCAGTTGGCGAAGAGAAGCTTTCCGGCAGCGACATGGCGTCGAATAAAGTCGGCATGCTTGGGATGCAGCTTGAAGTTGACGGGGTCGGGGCCTCCGATCAGGAGGATGTCGAGCTCGGGGCAGTCATCCACAGTCGCGGAGGGCACAATGGTGATTTCGCTTGAGCGCAGGTGGACGGGCTCTTTATCAACGCCGATATGGTGAAAGACAAATTCTGGGGCGCGGGCAATAGTTTCATCCGTGACATTGGTCATGGGCTGGAGCGCTTGCATGTACCGCTTGTTGCAGGAATTGACGAGGTCGACAGGGCCAAGGACATCAATGACCTGGTAGTCGAAGAGGAGAGCGCCGAAGTGAAGGGGAGCCATTGTGTGTGCTTGTTTGCGGAGGAGATGAGATGCAAGGTGGAAGTGATGTGAGGATGAGTGGCTTGAGATTGATAGCATGCAGTCCTGGAGGGATCCAGATCTTATATAGCCTTGGACCAGCATGTGTTACGTGTCGTAGTACCACCAGGCGTATATAACCGGACGAGTTCGGTGCTTAACCATCTATCCTTACTGGCTCGGTACTCGATTCCTAGACTGGGACTAGTGTCATCTACCTCTGTGAAACAGTAAGAAATTGAGGAGGCTCTGGCCGTAAGGGATCGGAATATCGGGTGAATGGGGGCGAATAAAACAATCCGTGAGGCTTCGGAAGAAGATCAAAATTCAACATGAAACACGGAATGGTAATTTACAGTTTCCGTCACGCTTCGGGTCTTCCAACTGACTACGTGAGAGTTCCCCCAGCAGGACTCGATAGTCTCGGCTCTGGGTGTGTAGGAACCATTGCCGGTCCTATTAAATAGTAACTAGTCTCTGTATAACTCGTGCGAGCTAGAAACCTGAGCTTGAAACCCCGTGTGCCCTATTTTTCATCGTCTTCGGGCCCTCGCAAGACAAAATGTGGGGGTTGAGATAACTTCCGAAGCTCGTCGGATCTTAACTTATTGACCCGACCCCGACTTGGCCTTTACGGGGACACGGGCAATCACAGCTGACAGGGCCTTTCGCTATTGAGTGTGACTGTCTACATACCCTGTCGCTATTGTACACTAAAGTATGACATTGCTGTTTTGAGCTGTCCTCGCAATGCGGTTTCCCTAGGCGAGACATCCAAGGACGTGAAGGGCAGGATGTTTATGAGAATGCTCACATTTCCATAATAATCACATAATCTGTTTTCTCATGCGTTATGAAATAATACCTTCTATTTTTTTTTAAAAAAAAGAAAAAAGCCTTCTGAGCTCTTCTTTGCTTTCTCGCCCGCTTTAGCGGTCGGTACCTTACTACCTTCTATATTTCTGTCTTGTGCCGGGAGATGGAGCGGTTTTAGACGCAACCGGTCAGAGTCCTTATCTCTGCGCCCACGCCAAACCAGATAGACGTCCGCTATAGGGACGTCTCCTCAGATATGCGCCAAATTTCCCATCCTCTCTTTTGAGCAGTTTCATTGAGTTTGAACGTCGATCCGTCTAGTTCTGTGAGGATCGAGAAGCCTCAGAGCCAAAAACAAGACCCGCGCAAGACGTTCTAATAAAATCAAGTCTACTATTGAAGAAATACGTTGAAATTCTTTCAAGGAAGTTGCCAGAAAGTAAATGATACGACAAGTCTCTAGGTTTTTATATCGTAGATCATAGTCATCAGCGTCGTTCTGGCATAGCTACTATAGCAATCACAGGTAAGAAATACAGTCTCAAAGGGCAAAAGAGAACCATGTAGTACGAAAGAGAGCCAGAAATCGAGCAAGGGACTGTCTGTTAGTCGTTAGGTATCGGGAAATGCGAAGCCCAAATTGCCTGACGTTGCCACCTCGCGGCTTCTACTCGCAGAAGAATAGTAACGAGACCTCATCCACGAATCATCTGAAGACTCCTTTATATCTAAATAGTAGTTTTATAACTAGTGCAAAGATTCAATTTAATTTTATTTGTCTCGAATCTCTACGGCACTTGCTAAGGGCGAAGAGTCTCCCTTTGCCCTTTGGTTGCTATCACAGCCCCCTCTTACCGTCTACGCCCCCAAGGCCAGACTGCTTTAACCCAGACCCATCGACTCCCTGTGACAACCTGCGAGGATTAGGGAAGTGATAAAGGCTGCAATATATCGTTTTCGAAGTTGTTTCGCTAAATGGTGATCAAGCATTGACTCTCCGGGTGACGACTGACATCTTGGCCTCGATAATGCCCCCAAAGCATCCACGAAAGCTTAAGAACAAGGGTCCAACCTAAAGTATGACTTTGATGGCTACTGAGAGGGTTGGGAATGAACAAGATGGAACAATTCAAACCCCAAGACCAGACGTATTAGTCTGAGGTGAAGGAGTTGTCTAGCTCACCTAGTTAGATGGGCTGGCGGGCCCGGCCTTGCTGCTATTTCCATCGCGTCATTAAAGTACACTTGCGTAACATGGAGATCAAGTCGAATTGCGCAATCAAAGAGCAACTTCGCATCCCCTTGTTGAGCATAGGAATGAAGTATGGTTGCGCTGATGCTACATCAGTAAAATTGCCAGAGTATGCCATGCAACCATGAAACTTCCAAGCCAGGCGAATATCAGAGGTTGTTTGATGACTATCTCACGAAACACAATGCAAGGACGAGATTAGGCTGCTAGTCTGAAGTCAAATCCCCCGAACAATCCGTGGTGATATTAGTAGGTGGCAAAGTTCGTCTCTTCTCTGAGAAACACAAAAATCTTTGCGTTATAGTAGAGCTTAGGCCTTGACCCCGGAGAATTCTAACCCAACAGAGGTATGATCCGGCTATTAGAAACTCCACGAATCATGTCTCTCCGAGGAGTGCCTATTTCTTATGAACTCCCTACGCGCAGGCTATGTAAAAGATAACTACGAGCAAGCTAGCGAGCTTAATAAATATTATTATTATTTCTAATAATAAGACTATTAGCTATAATAATAAAAGATATAATTATTAATATATAATAATATTAAAACCTAATACTATAAAATATTATAACCTAATTATTTTAATTTTTTATAATAATAGCTATAAAAGTATTAAATAAAAAGGTATATCTTATATATAAGATAATACCTTTCTTTATCTTTAGAGGGGATAAATAC
>JABFEX010000062.1:0-23969 GCA_013623515.1 Fusarium illudens
ATGAAGGGCGTCTTGTCGGGTTCTAGGTGGTGACTTGTTAGTCGAGTTCTGGTGAGGGTTGCAACTTGGTAGATGATACTTACCGATGGGGATCGACTTGATGGTGTCTGTCCAGACAATCTGCTTCCCGTTGTACTTGCTGGGACTGTGGAAACCAGCCTTGGACTCTGATGATGAGGCATCCGGACCGCAGAGGAGCTGTTTCTGGGCGTCTCTGAGCTCACGACTGGCCTCGACCATGTAGATGGCGTCAATGCTGTTAGACATTGCAGGGAACCTCTGGATCGTCTAGAAACGAGTCAGCATATAGTCCCAAGAACACGATACGAGCAACAACTCACCCGGAGCATGTCGTCCATCAGAGTGCCTCGGCCAGGCCCAACCTCGATGAGCTGCACGCCCTGCTTGGGTCGACCCTGGCTGATCCATTCGGCGAGGAACCATATACCAATGAGCTCTCCAAAGATCTGTGAGATCTCGGGCGATGTTACAAAGTCGCCTTTTGCTCCAAACTGATCCCGCCCCTCGCCAATGGCTCCAGTATAGTAGCCTCCAAGATCGCCCGTCAAGCACATGCGCATGTAGCTAGCCAGGGGGACAGGGCCGGTTGTCTACAAGGTCAGCATTGTTCATCTGGTTAAGAATCGGATTCCTTACTGAGATGGCCTCAAAGAGCTGCTTGGCCAGAGGCGTAGACCACTTCCTCTCTCCCTCAACCTCGCCCTGACATCTTCGGATGCTCGATGAGAAGCTCCTAATACCAACCCGCTGCACCAAACGACTCCCACCAAGCCTCACCAGCGGTCGGGCGCTGAGTGATCTCATCATCTTGGGCCTGTTTCGCTCAGTCAATGGGGGAGTTTTGGTGAGGTTTCTCACTGAGAGCACCAGCCGGGACAGCAGCACACACATGTGATGCTGCGCCCAATGACGATGCTTTTCTTGGAGTTTACAGCCGCTGCTGATAAGATAAGACAAATTCCCGAGCTGGTCGCAGCCAAAGCTCGAGCAACCCCAACTTTATGCAACAACAACAATAACATCGATCACGCTCTTCACCCAGTCTTGAATCCCAGGATCTATAAACGACATATTACTCCTCCGGCGGCCCATCACTCACGCGCGCACGAACCGTCATGTCCAGCAAGTCGCGGTGGGCAGACACCGAAGAAGACGCCCGTCTCGACGCCAAACTAAAGGAAGACAAGCGACGCAAAAAGGCAGAAAAGGCCCGCAAGCTCGAGGCCGAGAAGCAGGCCGCAGCCACCCGAACCTCTCTCGACGTCGAAGATGACCGGCCCTCGAAGCGACGGAGGATCACCCCCGAACCAGGCACCGCCGGCGCCGGCGAGCAACCCCCCGCGAAGCTGCTGCGGTTTCCCGCCGGGAGCTGGGCCAAGTCCAGGAGCGTCGAGAACTACGAGAAGCTGAATGATATCGAGGAGGGCACCTACGGATGGGTTGCGCGGGCGACGAACAAGGCTACGGGCAAGGTTGTCGCGCTGAAGCGGTTGAAGCTGGATCCTGCAGATCGGAATGGCCTTCCGGTTACGGGACTGCGTGAGATCCAGATCTTGAAGGACTGCCAGCATCGGAATATTGTGTCCATGGAAGAGGTTGTCGTGGGAGACGATGTATCGCGGCCAGACAAGTACGCGATCCCCTCTAATCCAACACCTTCGAAGCGTCAAACTGGCTAACCCACCACCTCGCAGCTCCCTCTTCCTCGTCCTCGAGTTCGTCGAACACGACCTCAAGAGCATCCTCGAAGACATGCCCGAGCCCTTCCTCTCCTCCGAAGTCAAGCGCCTCCTCCTCCAGCTCACATCGGGCATCGCCTACCTCCACGACAGCTGGATCCTCCACCGCGACCTCAAGACCTCCAACCTCCTCCTCAACAACCGCGGCCAGCTCAAGATTGCCGACTTTGGCATGGCCCGCTACGTCGGCGACCCCCCGCCGAAGCTCACCCAGCTCGTCGTCACGCTCTGGTACCGCGCCCCAGAGCTCCTCCTCGGCGCCAAGTCCTACGGCGCTGCCGTCGACATGTGGAGCGTCGGTTGCATCTTTGGCGAGCTCCTCACGCGAGAGCCCCTTCTCCAGGGCAAGAACGAGGTCGACCAGGTCTCGCGCATCTTTGAGCTCTGCGGCGTTCCCACCGACGAATCCTGGCCGGGTTTCCGCCGCCTGCCCAACGCCCGCTCCCTCCGGCTCCCCAAGACCGCCGCCTCCTCCGGCTCCGTCGTCCGCGCCCGCTTCCCCGGCCTCACCTCGGCCGGCGCCGCCCTGCTAGCCGACCTCCTGTCCTTAGACCCGGACCGCAGGCCGACGGCGCGCGAGATGCTCCAGCATGAGTACTTCCATCAGGACCCGAAGCCCAAGCCCGAGAGCATGTTCCCCACGTTTCCGAGCAAGGCCGGCCAGGAGCGGCGCCGGCGACATGAGCCACATGCGCCTGCGCGCGGCCAGGCTGCGTCTTTGGGCGATGTCGACTTTACCGGCATCTTCCAGGGGCGGGATCGGGAAGAGAGGGGAGCTGGATTCCAGCTGCGGATGGTCTGAGATGAATCCTCTGGTGATACATACATGAACGCGAATAGGCTAGGAGTTGCCAAACATACAACGAACGACACAATGCACCATACCGACACAAATAATCATATACCCACGTTAGCATGCACCCCGGAAACCATCCTCAAGTCCAAGCGGCGGCGTACGTAGTTCCGCGTCACATCACAGCACAATGACGAGGCAATGACGATGACTGAGATCTGTGCCAAATTGTAAAATATTTCCTTGAGAACAAACTGTTTCCATCGGTAAACCTAAAGACCGACGAGATTAAGATGTATATAGAATCATTACATGATTTTACTCTGTGACAATCAGATAGATCATGAAGCATCCAAATTGGAGTTTTTCCTGTCCCTGAGCAGTACCTTCACCTCAAAAAAGATCCCTCTGTCAACGCCCTCCCCAAAAGCTTCTGAATAGCATGTCCAATGTGAAAAAGGGGCATAATCATGCCCACTCGATGCTTGCCCGCCGAATGAATACTGAACCCGAGACTAACTCCGAACCAAGCGCGAATACAAGCTGATTATTGCAGGCCGAGGCCAGTGACGAACCACGTGAACGAGGCGATGGTGACAAGGCTCATCGACAGAGCCAGGGCAATGCCGCCATGGCTGAGGCCGGGTGCACTGTTGCAAATGGTGCACTCCCACTCACTATAGGGCACATAATCCCGGGGGGTGTACATGCCAAACTGGAACGTCTTGGCAACGGCCAGGTAGCCGGCGTCAGGGATGTCGCTGACGTCCATATCAGAGTCCTTGACGATGAGCGTGTACAAGCCAACGATGAGGGGAGCGTTGACGTCGTTGGCCTGCTTTCCCGTGTCCCACGTGTAGGAAGGGCTCTTGTCAAAGGTCGTGTTGGCAGCGAGCGTGTACGTCTCGCCATTGGCGGAGCAACTTATGAGCACGTCGATGGCGGAGGGAGTGCCCTTAAGCGAGGTGTAGTTCCAGCCAAAGGTGGCATAATCACCAACCTTGTAGAGAGGCGTGGGCTGGAACATGGTCTCAGGAGTCTGCATGTTCACACCGCCGGCGGGAACATCAAAGGAGAAGACGGTTCGGGTCGGCTTGGCATCCTTGGTATTCGTCTTGCCCGTTTCTCCCTTCTTGCCGGTCTCCTTGCCGGTCTCTTTTCCAGTGTCAGACTCGTCGGTGTTGGACTTATCGCCGTCGGATTCGGCGTCATCGGTCGCCGTCTCGATCTTTGCAGTGTTGAGGTTTGTCACCTTGGCCTGTTTGCGGGTCTCCGTAGCCTCTTCCTGGGTTGTCGAGCCCTCGTCTGCACGAGGCTCAAGAGCGGCGGTCTCTTGTGGCACTGCTCCGGGGTTAGTGTCTGGTATTCTCGGGTATAGGGGTGGTATTTGACGTACGTTCTTGCCGGACAACGTCCCTGGCAACAACGATAGAGTCGGATTGGAGGAACCAGTCAGGCCATGCCGCAGTCAGGGGGGCGAGAGACGAGAGGCAGACTGCCAGCTGGACAAGGCTAGAGGCGGGACGCATGATGGGCGAAAAGGATGGATTTGTCGAGGGCGAAAGGAAGCCGAGGCGGTCTCGGGGAGATGACTACGGCGGCTGTAGGTACCAGTGCTCGACAGATGATGGTTGCTGGCTTCGATGATGGAGTGTCGAAATGATGATGCCGTTGTTATGGGTAGAGATGCCGTGTCACAAGAACGAGAAATGATGCGAGACGTGCAAAACGGGTGATCCAAGTTCGACAGCGTGAAAAGCGAGCGGTATGCGAATGGCGAAGCGAGTGTAGTGAAATAGCAAACTAAGAGACAACCGGACTATGATGGTCGTTGCCGTTGACCTCCAAGACGCTGGAATGGATGAATCTCGAGAAGAATACAGAAGAGAAAAAGCGAGAGGACAGTCAGGCTGCGTGGACAAGAAAAGCGGACAGGGAGAGCGAAAGAAGAGGGAGGAGCGGAGGATGAACAAGGGAAAGCGCTGGCGTCGTGTTGGCCCAGCAGGAGGCCAGACGGCCCATCCTGAATGAAGGAGCGAGACAGGGGTTGTTTCCTGTCCTGCGCTCTCATAGGCCCCCCGTTGAACCAAGCACTGCCCGAAGGGTACGTACCCCGATTGACTTTGACCAGCGTCTCCTTTTTGGGAGGGGGCCCCGGCCGTTTTTCCAGTGGACGTCAGCGGTCCGTAGCGGTTGCTCACAGGGCCTCAGTGGCGCTGGCCGGCTCCATCCCACGAGTGTGGTAGCACAGCCAGCCCGAGCGAGGTGGTCAGCGCCCGGCTGAGGAAAAAAAAAGAAAACAACAATAAGCATTCAGCTTTGACACGGCAACCCCTGATCGAGGTTTATTTATCTGACCGTTTTTATCATCTCTTTGCTCCATCATACTTTCAAGATGCTGCCTCCCCTCAACAAGCTCTCATCAAGTCAATGATTAATCGCGGCCATGGTTCGGCGCCTGTGACCATGCAGGCGACCGACAGACAGCAGGCAGGTCAGACAGAGTTTCCAGCGTGCCTGCTGTTCGCGAGCTGCGGCTGGGTCGTGTGTGTGTGGCCATCTCATCTCCACGGATGGCTGACACCTGTGCCAGATTCGATTGGGTGGCCCAACACGTGATCTCGTGTTGTCCGCTCTTTTTCCTAAAAATAACCTGTGATCCCGTCTCCCGCTCCCCGCCGTCCCCGTCCTAGGCCGGAGTCCCCTAAAGCCAACCCGCTATTCTCGGTAATCATGCACTAAACATGGCTCAGGGTTCCATCAGCAGAGCCAGATTTTCTCTTTTAAACCGGGCCTTCTTCTTTTTTGCGGGTGTTCTAGATGTCGCCTGTCGTCGTCATCATGTGCTTCTCGTATCCTTTGCTGATCCCAGATCTCGTGTATCACGACAAGAGCATGCGCTTGTGCCGAGTAGGTAATCGCCCACGATGATGCCCTTGTATCCGTAGTCGGGCGCGGGATGACAGCCTGCCTAGGTACTGTCTCGAACTAAAAAGATCCCGTCATTTGCTGGCTTGTGCCTGGTTAATCCTCCGATGCTCTAAATGCAACCAGCCGTGTTACACGTAGCCCTGTGTTACCCGATGGCTCGGTGTTGAGTCAGGCTTGTCAGAAGGTGTCAAAGGTGATTCAAGAACAAGTACTTAGCTTCCGCTCTTTCCCATGGTTTCCTCGCAAGGATAATATGAAGGTTTGGGTTTGATTGTAGCAGGACTCCCGAGCCGGTGAAAGAGGCCATCCACGAGCACTTTCCGGACTTGGGTCACATGACAGGATCCAGAGGTTCATCGATGCGGTGCTGGGCAACTTCAAGCCATGACTTGTCTTCTCTTTTATGACTACCAGGATGAGAATGCTGAGCAGAGTCCAGGTGCCGTCGAGTCAATATAAATGTTACCAACTATACGGAGGACGTTATCATGCCACGCCAAGTGCATCATCGGCATCCTCAACTCTCATCCAACCATGGTGGGCAGCCGCGCTGGGAATCAGCTCGTTTGGTATCACAATCTACAGTAATAGATATCCATGCCTACTCAAAAGCAAACAAGTGTTTGTTTCATCCGATTATCCCGTCTACCTACTTCGGATACCTACTTCATTAACTGTTACGTTGATTACCGGGGCCGGAGTACCTACCATGCAAGAGCGACCAACATGGCGGCGGATGGCAGGAGGCAGGCAGTTGGCTGCCGGCAGCGGCACGTGGAATTTCGAAGCTCCCGTCCGTTTGGCTCAACTGATGCCGGGCATCCAATTCATCAATTTGTTTGCTACTGTCAAGACACTGCGATAGCGCCTGGTATTTGGAAGATAAAATCAACGCGGCGCAGCCATCGTCACTTGTCTGCTTTTCTTTTCTCTCTCATCATTCTCGGAAGAAAAGACGTCTTGGTCAGTCGTGACTGCGCGTCAGCATGAGTTCCACGCAGTAAGTGCCCAGCATCTCACCTTCTTACGCTGTATCGACACATGCATCCATGGATGCGAATAGCGCTCCTACAGCAGGTATGACCGAGGCCTAACAACTGACTCTTCGTTATAGGATCCAGGGTGTACGTTTCTTCTCGAGTCAAACTTCATGCAGAAATTTCTCGGATTCAATCCAGACTGACCTTAACCCAAGAACTCTCGGAGCCCGGGAGTGTACATCTCTCAAGCAGAATACGATAAGCTCCTCAAGATCGCTCAGAGATATGGTATAGCCCTAAAAAAATCGCGATATCCGAATGCTCACAGGGATATCGAATGTCTGAGAGAACATATCTAACCCTACCTCTTGATAGCTTGCCTGCGTCAGAAGCTCGTCGATCAGGGCATTGACAGCGCTGCTCTTGATGTGCGTTTCATCCGATCCGTCTTTCGCTCCTCCGCCCTAGATAGGCGCAAATCGCTTCACCTTCCCGGACATGTACATCTGCTGACTGGCTCCAGTTGTTGAGCGATCCGGATCCGTTTGCCTCATACGGGCATTCTGATCAGCCTGGCTCTAGCAACTGCGCATTCAATCCTCAAGCACCTCCCTACCAGGACCATTCCCAGGTCGAGACTGCCAGAGAATGGCTTCATTCTGATACCGACCCATTTCCTGTCACCCAGTCGTCGCCTGCTGAATCACCAACCGAACCATGGCCTCAGGAACCCAAGTCACTGCAGGGTGGTTGCCGGTACGACCCCAATCGACGGTTAGAGCGAGTCGCCCAGAGATCAGTTCAGCTCCTGAACCTACCTGCCGGTACAAGACGTGGTGATATCACTGACGTTGTTCGCGGCGGCCCCCTTCTGGAGGTCTTTCTTCGCCCGAGAGAGAACATCGCCACTGTGTCATTTGTGTACGAGGACGATGCTGCCGCCTTTCTTGACCATACCCGGGAGCATGGCTTGCGCATCCGCAACAGCAAGGTGAGTGGTCAATCACCTCTATATGGATGCTTTGCTTTAACTCACCTCGCCAGGTTCTCGCGAAATGGGGCGAGCAGCAATTCGTTCTTGCAGGTCATGTCGCCTACCAGATTAGCAGAGGTGCCACTCGCAACTTTGTCATCCGCAAACGGAATCCCAACGTCACTGAACAGAGCATTCGGGCAGACCTTGAGCACATTCACAATCTCAACGTCCTCAAGGTTGAGCTTTTCAAGGATGAGTGTCTGATCCACACCAGCTCAGTCCACAACGCAATCTTTGCCCGAAACTGTATGATGAGTCGATTGTAAGTTCATTTGCCCTGAAATGCAGCCGTCTACTTCTAGTGTGGTAAAGGAGCTGACGGATATTCTCCTGTAGCGAATATAAAAAGTCTCGCATTGAATGGGCAGACGATGAATGCGCTCAGCCCCTGACGACTCTGCCACTGCCAACTCAGGCCCAGGGTCGTACGCCTGGTATCGAGTCGAAGAGCAACTTTTCGAGCGGCTCCGCGTCCAAGAGTCAGATCGCCAACCGGTTTCAGTTACTAGATATGACTGATGATGACGACGAGGACGATGAGGACGATGAGGACTCTTCTGGATTCCAGTAATGTGTTTGTCTGTTCGCCTTCTTCCTTTTGAGCCATTGGTGGGAGGTTCTTTCCCGAGATACCCTTGTACAGTTTGCCTGATCTTCAACGGCATTTTAATATGTTCGATTACGAGAAATGAGATATTCATGTCTAAACGCCTCCCTTTGTAGTCAGATCCTCTTGTGCCCATGAATTCGTATGATGTATCTTTTATTAAGGGCCGTCTTGGAATCCCAAAGTTCATCGTCCCCATCGTATTCAAACAAAGAGCTGGTTTCTCTTAGTTGTTCCCATTTATATGTGTTGCAGCGTGCAGGCATCAGACCTCAAAAGCCAAAGGCCGCTTACTACTCCTTGCAAAACGTCCATCACGACGGGAGGAATCATCCGACATGAAGTCACGTATATCATCCATAACACTAAAACGCTACCTACAAACATCACTCAAAAAGAGGCAAAAGAAATAGCAAAAGATAATGGCCCAACAACACCAAACGCCTCTACCACTCGAGGACAACACATCACGTTAGCCCGGAAGCTCACGTCTCGGCTCGGAAGCCCACGCTTTGACTTGGCAGTCTGGCGTCTCATGTACTCAGTACTTCCTTCAGGAGGCCAGCCGTGACTGTCACTCCTTAGGATGTGGACCCTAATCATCATCATGACCATATCTGGCGATATGACCACTAGACCATTCGAGGCGTCTTCTGTTGTTGGGTGACAGAGGGACAGGATTTTACGGTCTATATACCTTGGGCGGATTATTCTACCCAGGGGGGAGGTGCATCATCAACAGAGGGAGGTCCGATGTGCGATGCCATGATGCACCCTCAACCGTTGATTAACCCACAGCCAGTCAAGGTTTGAGGCCCTAGTTTTCTCCCAGGTTTTATTAAGGCTATCAATATCTATCAGAGCCTTTTGGAGTCGCAGGGCATCTTCTTCGAAACATTTCGCTCGTTGAGGTCATCCCCCCTTTCTTCACTCCTGAGATCCACCACAGACCAAGAGTAACTCGAGTAGAACGCTTTGCGCCAAAGCGAAAACAACCCGTGGGAGTATAAGAAGAGAATAGTAACAAAAAGTAGAATGTAGCATGTCGGATTCGCGTCACGGCGGTAAAACCGAAAGCCATTGCATCCATCCTTAGGCGACCACTGGTCTCCTCCTTCAGCTCCCCTATCGCATCTGGGACTCCAGCTTCTCCACGGCGTCCCTTTGCGATCCCAAGTATTTCCCGAAAAATATAAATCTCTCTATCACTTTCTAGCTAGCCACATATAAGCCGGGGTCAGAAAAGGAGAGGCGAATGCCTCAAACCCCTCAGCGGTGGGAGTCGGTGGCCATAGAGCACGCACATCGATAGTAGAAGCAACGGGATTCGAACCTGGGAGCTCTGATACAAGTAAAAGCGAGGCGTCATGGATCCTAAGAGTGAGGCCTAAGTCATCCTAAAGCTCACCACCAAAAAACCGCCATCGCAGTGCATCACCAGCCCTCACGCCTCGCCAAACCCCTAAAAGACAAACTTCCACCACCAGCGACACAGCTAAATGATGCTTTAAAAAAGAATCAAAAACACCAAAAAGGAGCAAAAAAAGAAGCGCGTAGGGGGACAGGCGCCTCGGTGACATTGAGCGCTCTCCGAACCCCAAGCCCAGAGTACATTGACATGCCCACCTTATGTCAGCACATGCCGCCGTCAACAATGCATCGGCTAGCAAGGAGTGCGCACCTCGTCAGGAACTGCTGAACAGTCGCCACTCGGCCACTTCGACGCCCGTCCGTTAGAAACTGGGTCGTTGGAACTGATATATAAGGGTATGCGGCTCTACAGGTGGCCGGCAGTGCTGTGGTGTGCTCGGCTAAGGTGGAGGGGCTTGTCGGCGAATCAGGAGCATCTTGGACTGATGGAAGCCGTGTGATTAATTCAATGGTCATTGGAATCTACTGTGGTATCGAATTGCAGAGGTATTCTGCTGTTCTGCATTTCCATCCCTTGAGTGATGCCCCTATTTGCACGTACCCACCAAAGATGTCAGTCACTCGGCGATATCTACCGCCACAATGGAGGATAAACAAAGTAGGTAGTAACCTAGACACATATGTATGCATTTAAAGTAACATTAAAAGGTGTTCACCTCATTCAACGGGCTCTGCCCTGAAGAATATCATCTTGGCATGTTACTTCCTCACCCATGACTGCGTCGCCCAAATGCAAAGGTATGGCTAATTCATATAAGACTTGCCCTCGAGTTCAACCATGTCCCAAACTCTTGCTCTTGGTAAATCTAGACGTGTTACACATTAAATGTGCGTACAGTTGCGCCTCTGCCCTGATGTGAATATTCCACCAAGATTATCTCTAAAGAACATCATGATATAGCCAGATTATCCGCACCAAGGGGAGTGTGGAGCACCTCCCTCAAGACTATAGGAGTATGCTGAGCCATTTGGGTAGCTGAGCGAGTCCCGGAATAAAGCACTGTCTACTAAAGAGCCTCCCAGGCTTGGATCCACGACTTGTCACCATCCAGGTCCAGATGTACTTAACAATATCCAATCCAATACGGAACTAATAATATTCAATCAATTGTGCCTCAAAGCACACTCAACTTGCGAGAAATGCATCGCGAGTATCTAACGTTAGATAGTAGGTAACTAGCCACTCTCCCGACCAAGACAGCAAACCCCCGTTGAATATGCTCCCCCAATCCTAACGATACTCCAACGCATGATAAAACAAAACAAAACCTCCAACATCCGCCTCATCGGTTGGCGCTGTTGGTAACAGACTGCAGGTAGTCCAGCAAAAAGGTGCGCTCCGCTGGTGAAATCGGCGTCTGGCTGCCGCGGCGAGACGGTGGCAGGTTTCCAAGCCCCGGCTCGCCGGCGCCAGAAGCGAGAGAAGCAACACGAGACCTCGGCGTCCCCACGATGACCTCTTTTCCCTTAGCTGCCTCCAGGCTGGCAGGAGATGGCTGCTTGCCAAAGAGAGACAGCAGTTGTCGTTTCTGGTCAGGCCCAGACTCGCGACGTCGGTTGAAAGCAGGAAATGCGGGCGCGACTCCAGGACTGCCTCCCGCGGGCACAGGCTGCAAGTGGCCAGCAAGACCGCTTGGCGAAGCCTGTGAAGTCTGCGGGGATGCTGTCGAGAGCCCGCCAACACCGAGGAAGTGGTCATTCTGACCCCGTTGGAGAATGCGGATAGGCTGAGCGGGCTGAGAGGTGACTGGTCCCTGCGAAAGAGAGCCATATTGTTGCCCATAATCTGCCCGTCCCTGCGACCTCGGGGTACTAGACTGAGAAGGCCGAGGGTGAATAGATAGCGCTTCCAGAGTGATGGACGGGTTGGTGTCCACGCTGGCCCGCGAGGGAACCTGAGGCCGGTGAGTCTCTCCACCTGCCGTACCGAGCAATTCATTCAGCATGTTTCCAGAAGCAGGCTGACCCCCAAGTTGGGGCATCTGGGCCTGCGGCTGAACCTGATCCTCCTTGCGAAACATCCCGAGGAGAGCATTTCGGTGGTTATCGGCGGGTGGTTCAACCTTGGAGCCCGGCAGTTCCTTGGGGCTTGGCTGGGAGCGATCATAGCCACCCAAGATGCCAGCTGTATGCGGAGGGACTTGTGGGGGTATCTGTGGTCCGCCAAAGTTGCTATACGCAGGTGCTGGATTCTGGCCCTGGTAGCCGGGGCCAGGCATTTGAGATTGTCGGGTGTTCTCCTTGAGCTGAGCTGGGGCGTTTCCGCCCTTGAAAGCGTTGAGGAGTGCCATCGACTGTCCATTCAACTGGGGCTGGGGCTGTCTTGGAGGCTCTACAGGAATCGGGGCTTGCGATGCCGCCTGGTTGGAATATCTATACTGTCCCGGCTGTGGGTTGTTGAATGGCACAGGGGCGCTGGGATAGTTGGGTTGAGTGCCCGGTTGAATGCCCGGTTGAGTGCCGTCTTGGAACACACTCCTATTGAAAACGGACCTCTCCACCTGAGGAGGCAGCGGCTGGGGGTGCACCAAAGGAGCTTGGTTGCTCTTGTACTGCCCCTCGGGCACAGGATACTGTTGGGCAAACGGCTCGTCGTTTCTCGCTTGCTGCACAGGGGCCATATTCCACCGAGCAGCTTGATTAGGCGAGTAGGGGAACGAGGGAGGCGGTTGGTGAGTTGTGATGGAAGGCATCTGTTGATTCTGATGATGGGGTGTCCGGGGTTGAGGTGCATTACCAACCGTCATATCCAGAGGAGTGTGAGGGTGGTGAGTCCCCGGTTGCGGCACGACGCCAGAAAGCCCACCCTTTGCCTGAAGAATAGAGAGGAGAGCACTGCCTTTGTCCTGCTGAACAGGAGCCGTAGGCGCCTGCAGGCCTTGGGTGGGCGGCTGCATCTTCAACAGTCGTTGAAGCTCCTGAGTAGCACCTTGAAGTGTCTCTATGGCTGGCGCCTGGTCGGCGGTTTCGGCACCGGTGTCGGTCTTCCACGCGTCATCCTCAAGGTGAGCTTCGTCAATGACTCGGTGAGGGTGAGATCCACTGGCCGCTTTCCTCGCATCAATCTTCTTCTGCGAGACAACCCATTTCTTCAAAGGCACCAGGAAAGGAGCAACCATGTAGAACTTGTTGGCGTTGGGAACAGCAGCCACATCCTGGTGTTGGTTGTTCTTCCGACGGAAAGCTGGCAGCTCAGACAGGTTGTACCATTGAATCTTGCTGATCTCTTTCCTGGTTTTCGGTTCGAAGTTGGTGTCCATCGGAACATCGCGAAAGACGTAGAGCCTCATATGCTGTTCGCGCATCGCGATCTCGATGTACTTGGGCCTATGGTCGGTAGGCACCAGTCCAGCAGCTTGTAGATCCAGACCAGTCTCTTCGTAAACTTCTCGAACAGCACAGTCAAGATCATCCTCGTCCTTGTTGATCTTGCCTCGCGGAAAACTCCAGTTGGCGCCCTTCTTCCATCCCTTGACCAGCACTGTCGAGTCCATAGCCTCGTTCAACAAGATAGCGCCACGAACCGGAACTCGTGTCTTGTATTCGAGGAACTCCTCAAAAGCCTTGGTGTGGTTCTCGACAGAGAAGTTGGCCAGCAGGGGACAGTGCTGGAAGATGCGAAGGCAAAAGGTGCGCAGCGTCATGGACGGTAGGGTCGGGTCAAGTGGACGGATAAAATCCTCGTAGAACCACTGAGCTTCCTCGACTTGGAAGCATATTCGCGCGACGGAGGAGAGGTCCTCCTGCGGGAGGTTGATGATGAAGCGGACGCAGAGGTCGTCCAGCCCTACGGTTGTTGTGTCAGTCCCTGTTTGCAGCTGCGTCGCCAGCGACACATACAATCCTCTAACTGCATCTGTGATCCGGCCATGGTGATGAGCTCCCTCGGCACATGCTATGATAGGATGTCGATTTTCTTTATTTCTTCCTTCTTGTTCTTTTCCTTTCAAGACTTTGCGAGACGGCGATGGGATCGTAGCTGAGAAGGCAAGCTGACCATGGTTGAGGCGCGAGAGCCAGGATGACGCAAAGAGCAACTGACTGCGACAAACGAAAAGACGCGCGCGGTCGGTCGTCGGAGTCGCAAGCCGCTTGCCGAAGGGGATAGAACCTCAAGAAAGTGGAAGCGGGTGATGAGGCGCAGCGTTTCTCGGGATATGCGGGGTTCAGGCGACAATTGCTATAGCCGAAATCGTCAATGTCGGATGCGATTTGATGTGTTGTTGTCAGGTTTGACAGCATCGCATCAGACCAGTGAGCCAGCCAGATCACAGACAGACCAGACCCATCCGCGCCTGCCCGCTCGGGAGCCCAACGATCAGAGCTTGGAGGTGCTGCGCCACGCTTGCAGCACTCGCCACGATTTAGGGAGGTCCCGTCCCCCCACCTTAGCTGGTTGAGAGTGGCGGTGCAAGGCCTCGACTCTTGATTGCAGCAAGCTCCCTCCCGTTCGAACGCTTTTCGCGTCGTTTCAGAAGCCAAAAGAATTGCCACACCAAGTTTTACGGAGAACGCCAGCACACGCATGATCGGCATTGCAGCAGTGGAACGGTTTAGCCTGAGATCTTGGGCCAGTCATCGCTTCCAGACCGGAAGGGCTTGCCGCAGTTTGCAGGTTCCAGAAGTTTTGGTGGCGCCGTGATGGCTGGAAGGGGCACGAGGAATTACATCATCGCTCAAGGCCTCCGGGCTGCCTCACCGCAGCCATCCCATCATAGGTGCTGTTTAAAAAACCGGTAATCCACAAGGTCGCGCAGCCTTGATTGCACATGTAGCATCGATCAAAAAGGCTGATGTCTCGCTTGCTCAAAGAATTCTTGTTGTCTTTGTCTTAACGCTGCCTGTGCCTCATCTTTTTGTTCCTGCCACGTTGAATTCGACAACTGCGCGTTGAGGGCAAGCGCTCCTGCCAACCATCCTCCTGGTCAGCTCAGTACCAACTACCTATAAAGAAGGCCCGCGCTTTGCTTTCGAATCATTCAGCCCTTGGTCCTCAAAGACACCAACCATGACGTCCGCAATCACCAAGCTCGTCACCAAGAAGATTCTGGGGGAAACGATACAGAATAAGTTTGGAACTGAAGTACGTATGAAGCGACGAGCGAGTCCTTGGCGCTCACAGTTCCCCCGCGGTCATGAAGGCTAACCCATGCAGGACCCCTACTTTGAACAAGTCCCGGCCACCCGCCTTGAAGGAACCCCAAATGGCAAAATCAAGAAACGCAAGAAGGCTCTTCCGCCAGGCATCTCTGAGCATGACGGCAAGGTCTTGACCAAGGTCAAGCGTCGAGCTTACCGTCTAGACCTGGCTCTCTTCAGTTGCTGTGGTGTCCGTTTCGGCTGGGGCAGCGCACTAGGACTGATCCCTGCGTAAGTTGCCCCTTGTTACCCAGGAAGCATGATGAAGCTAACATGGAACCGGACAGCGTTGGTGACGTCTTGGACATGCTCATGGCACTTCTCGTCCTGAAGACATGCATGCAGATCGATGGCGGACTTCCCACATCCGTCAAGGCTAGGATGTTGGCCAACATCATCTTCGATTTTGGCATTGGAATTATCCCTTTCATTGGCGACCTCGCTGATGCCGCGTTCCGGGCCAACACCCGCAACGCAGCTCTTCTCGAGGCACACCTCCGGGAACAGGGCAAGGAGAACTTGCGCCAAAGTGGACAGCCATTGCCAGCCGTTGATCCTAGCGACCCAGAACATTTCGATCGACTGCAGATGCAAGATCCTCCCGAATACGTTTCACGCCCACCGTCAAGGCATGAATCCATGTCAGACAGGCCTCCGCGCAGCCGTGAAGGTCGAAACAGTCGTCAGCCGAGCCAGCCAGAGCCAGCGCGGGTCCGCGAAGGACGTGGTTTCTTTGGTCGTGGCAGGTCTCGGCCGCATGATGTCGAGATGGGCGAGGTTAATTCCGGGTCTCGAAACCACCGCCGGTCGTCCCACCGAAGGGACCGACGCTAGACCGGATACTCGGAGTTATGCACGGAGTCGGAAGCCTGACGAAACGGGCGGGCCTGTGAGTCAGATTCTCAAGGATCATTCACGATGGGAAAGGCGTTCAAGATATTGTTTGCATGGACCACGGCCTCGAGGCGCGTGCGGAATGTATCATGTGTGTATGAGTGATGTACAGTACCTACCAAGCAAGCTCCACGACAAGCAAGACATGAGTTTAATTGAGTTAGAGTGGATGCCGACGCGTGGGTCGGTATCTGCGAATTAGATGAGAGAACAGGATCTGATAAATTTGCTTGGCACTCTGATCGACCGAGCAACTGGAACCTCCGGAACACGAAGAAGCAAAGCGTCAGAGCCTCGAGCCTGAGCCGTGAGCTGAGGGATCGGCTTAGCCCAACGCAATCTAGTGCGAGCCCTGGAATTTCCGTGCCCGGCATAGCTCTAGCAACCGGAGATGCCTGGAGACGCGCCAACCTCGAGCCGGTATCGTCACATTCGGTCGCCACCGACTCAAACGCGGTGTGGCCCTGGAAACCGCGTCTCTCACCATTGGGGAGAGCTACAGACTCGCGGAAAATTGGCAATCAGACACCACCAGCTCCAGTGATGAATCATCTGGTTTTCCAATGACTCTGATGCACGGTCGCGGGCGTAAATGCTGCTCTGCAAGCTCTTCATGACCTCCACCGCCTGAAGAGCCGCCCGGGTGAGCTCGGTCCCGCTGGGCGTCATGCCCCAGCTGCAGCCCATTTCGCATTGCCCCAACGACGCGAGATATGTCAGGATGTGCTGATTGATAAACCCCCCCGGCCCTGACCAAGCACTGAATCATCCTTCCATGCAAAAGAACGCAGGTACCAGTTAGTGGAGATGGAAATACACAAAGTAGAGTACTTGACCTTGCCCAAGAACGTGAAGCTTTTCAAAACGCGTCTTTACGCGTTCCATTTGGTCCATTCGAGCTGGTGGATGGAGATTCAGATGGTCTCAGCGGACGCATTAGCGCCTTGGCGCTGCTGGTTGCCCCCCGAAAGGCACCGAAAACCCCTGGGTTCACCCAGTGACGCGCAGTGACACCCACAGCCGCTAGCGCTTCCCATTGGTCCACAGACCCACCCACCGAGAATCCACCGCGACGCGTTCCGATCCACGTGATAGCGCATCACCGCTATACAAAAGCCCATCTGCCTCTCAGCCCATATCTCGACCAGTCCATAACCACCGCGTCCACATCCTCTCCCTTCAACTGCACAACGCATACAAAGCATTTGTCGTGTTTCTGCCTTGTCTTGCCTACATTCCGTTCCGTTTCTTCCTTCAGTCACATAAACACACAATGGCTGCACAAATCACCCCTTCCAAGCAGGTGAGTGACGTCGACGACGGGTGCAACAGCGCATGCATACCGTCCCGCCCCTTATGCAGGGTCAATTGATCGCTAACATAATTACCCAACAGGCTGCCTCTGCCATTGAGAACCTCAAGATGGAGTCTCCCATCAAGAAGCTCGACTTTGGTGCCTCTAACAAGGAGAACCAACCCCTCGACCAGACCACCGACGTCGCCTTGAAGGCCAAGATTGTTGAGACCAAGAAGGAGGAGGAAAAGACCGTGGCTACCAGCCGCAAGGCTGAGGAAATCGACGAGCCCCTCCTCCAGGAGAACCCCCAGCGTTTCGTTCTCTTCCCCATCAAGTACCATGAGGTATGTGACGCGTCTTTCACGCGTAAAGTGGCCCCCCACATTTGACCCCCATACTAACATACCACAATAGATCTGGCAGATGTACAAGAAGGCCGAGGCGTCTTTCTGGACTGCCGAGGAGATTGATCTGTCCAAGGATCTCCATGACTGGAACAACCGCCTGACTGCCGACGAGCAGTTCTTCGTTTCCCACATCCTTGCCTTCTTCGCCGCCTCTGACGGCATCGTCAACGAGAACCTTGTCGAGCGATTCAGCGGCGAGGTCCAGATCCCCGAGGCTCGATGCTTCTACGGCTTCCAGATCATGATGGAGAACATCCACTCCGAGACCTACTCCCTGCTCATTGACACCTACATCAAGGAGCCCGCTCAGCGAACCTACCTCTTCAACGCCATTGAGACCATCCCCTGCATCCGCAAGAAGGCCGACTGGGCTATCCGATGGATCCAGGACAAGGACTCGTCCTTTGCCCAGCGTCTCGTCGCCTTTGCCGCCGTCGAGGGTATCTTCTTCAGCGGTGCCTTTGCCTCCATCTTCTGGCTCAAGAAGCGTGGTCTCATGCCCGGTCTGACCTTCTCCAACGAGCTCATCTCTCGTGACGAGGGTCTTCACACCGACTTTGCCTGCCTCCTCCACTCCCACCTCAAGGGTCGTGCTAGCAAGCAGGTCATCCAGGAGATCATCACCGATGCCGTCACCATTGAGCAGGAGTTCCTGACTGAGGCTCTTCCTTGTGCCCTCCTCGGCATGAACGCCAACCTCATGAAGCAGTATATCGAGTTCGTTGCTGACCGTCTCCTTGTCGCCCTCGGCAACGAGAAGATCTACAAGGCCACCAACCCCTTCGACTTCATGGAGAACATCTCGCTTGGTGGCAAGACCAACTTCTTCGAGAAGCGTGTCGGTGACTACCAGAAGGCTGGTGTCCTGCACAGCGCCAACAAGAACACTGAGGAAGAGGCACCCAAGGGCGAGAACGGCGGTGACTTCACCTTTGACGATGACTTCTAGATGTCTCGTCCCACGTCGTTTCTTTTCCTTGGTTTGGGCATGAGAAGCCCAGGGGCACGCGCACATATGAACATATACCCTGTCTTGTTTCCTTTTTGTCACTACACTGAGACGAGCCTCGGGGCAGCGATACTTGGCTAATACCGAGCGAGGTCGGTTGTCAAGATTTCGATCACGTTTGGGTCCGTCAGCTGGATTTGCTCGGACCGGCACGAGGCGTTTGGGGAATTGGACTTTGGGCGGATGAAAACAGCATTGACGGTTTAATTGTGTTTTATGGATGACGATATTACTGTAGCACTCTAGAAGAGATGAATTGATTAGATCAAGAACAATTCCGTTCGTATAGTGACTCGATGCCCGTCATGCCAAGTCGTGAACTCGTGATGTCGTTAAGGTGTTGTCTGTTCTGAAGACCAGTTCAATATCAAAGGGATCTCTCTCATCTTGTGATCTCGAAGAAGGGTGGCATTTCTCGCAGTTGGTATTCGAGTCAGGACATGCAAATGCTTTCTCGACTAATGTTGTAGACATATATGTTTCTTCTGATGGTGACCTCTCGCGAAACTTGTCTCATAATCTCATCAGATGTCTGATCCCAACTCTTTGAAAGACAGCCGTGGTCGCTATCCCAACAAAGGGCTCGAGTATTGACTACATTGCTCAACATTGAACTTCATCATTTCTTGCCCTTCTTCTTCTTCTTTCCACCACCACCTCCACTTTGCGCCGCAGGCGGTTGTTGTGACGTCGCAGCTTGCTGCTGCTGCTCCTCCTCAGCGGCGTCCGGCATGGCCACCTCGGGCACGTCAGGCACGGCGGCCATGCTCCTCCCCAGACGCCCGAGCGAGGCGTGCACGAGACGGGACACCTCTGCGGCCTTGGTGGTGCGGTACTTGAGGGTCACGCCGCTGACTGGGTCGTAGGCCTTTAGGACGAGGTTGCCGCGCGGGGGCTTGGCCGTCGCTGCTGCGTCGTCGGGGCGTGAGGGCGCGGGGCCGAGCGAGTACTTTGTGGTGATGCGGGTCTTTGGTGGTTAGCTATGCGCCTGTGGCAGAGAGAGGCGAGGGCAGTTGGGAGGGAGGGGCGTACAGTGGCGGGTCGGGCCTCGAGGAGGGCGACGGACTGGTCGAGCCATTCTTGGCTCGTCTTGAAGTAGGGCATTATTGCATGTAGCCTCTACGGCCGTTGCTGGGGGGAGAATCGAGTGGGTGTCGTGTGCCCTATGGGAAGTGCAACTCGGTGAGGATGGGGCCGGGCGAGGTGCGAGGGCTGATGGGCGGGACGACAGTTACTTGATCGGAACAAGCCTTAATTCGCTAGTTATTTTCGGACGGCGAGGTATTCGTGGTTGTGTGTGTAGCCGAGCTTGACGTCGTCGCAATGTGGTCTAGAGGAGGAGAGGAGTTGAATGGATGAGGTTGGAAGTGGGATATTCATATGAGGTGGGGCTGAGAGAGTTTAGGCGCCACAACACCACGAATGCCCAGCCTTGTGTGCAACTTGAGTTTGTATTAAGCTTCACATTATGTATCCGAGCCTGTCATACCCCCATGCTGTATCTAGAAAAGCACAACTCTATGGATATTCATACCTATGAGAACGGCTGTTGCCTCTTGGATACTATAATGCAGTCAGTAGCTGCTTAAGGCCCCTCTGTTGATTATCCAGCAAGCAACTCCCCATCATCTCATGGTGTACTCTAGTCATCAAGCGCCACCAACGGCAGAACAGTATCTCGAACCTCGACGTTCGCCTTTTGAGGATCCGCCCCATGCTCAAGCATAACCTGACCAATATCCTGCCGGCCTGCCCTCACATAGTGCCACAGAGCAGGGTGTCCGTCAACAACCATGTCAATGTTCTTAGCTCTCTCGCAGACCATGTGCGCGACCTGTACCTCCTCCCTCGCATACAACGGGTTGCTGCCCCTCAGCGTCAGGTTCATAATAGGGAGGTCCTCCTTGTGCCCTCGGTAGGGGTCCGCGTCGACATCAGCCTCGGCTCCGGCGTCGAGCATCAGCTTCACTACTTCCTGGTTGTGGCCTGGCCTGAGCGCATTGGCAAGCAGCAGTCTCTTCCCAAACGTCCTCGTGTCGATAGGATTTGGCGACGCTCCAGCGGCCAGGAGGAGCTTGACCGCTTCGACGTGGCGCGTCATGGCGGCATTCTGGAGCGGGTTGGTAGTACCAATCCTCTCTGCGGAGATGTCGGCGCCGGCTTCTTGGATGAGAAACTTGATGGTTCCGAGGACGTCTTGGATCGTGTGCTCTGCTTTCACGGCGCCGTTGCCTTGCGCCAGGTTGAGCTCACTCTCCCATTTACGGACTTCGACTGGACCGAGGGAGATGAGATGGCACAAGGCTGTTTCGTCACTACCATCTCCCTTGACGTTGACCTGGGCCCCATGTTCAATGAGCAGTCGGGCCTTGGTTCCATTAGCCTCTTCATCTATGTCTGAAGCATGCCTCAATAACTCACCACGTCCGGGTTGAGCGCGTACGCCAGAGCAGGGAGGTTAGCCCCGTCCAAGGCATCCGGGTGCACCCCTTTGCCAATGAGCAACTTAGCAACGGCAGTATTGCCCCGGAGGCAGGCAAGATGCAAGAGAGAGGAAGTATCCTTCCAGTGCATGAAGCCATACGCGGGGCCAGACACGCCCCTCCTCTTGGCCATCCGATAGCGCAAGCTATAGAGGTTATCGTTGTTGAAGGGCTTGCTGATCTTTGCGATGACATCCACGCCAGCTTTGGCGAGGGCATCCAGCGACCTCTCTGCCGTCCCCAGGACGCCGAACCAGCAGGCCCATTGAAGAGCAATAGGCATATCCAGGTTGCGAGCAAGCTTAAGCGAGTCTGCGACGTCTCGCGAGTAGAGGCGTGGGAGAGTCTTGGCTGCTAGTTCGCGGCATGTTCTGACAACGCATAACATGGACTTGTAGTAGTCGAGAGAGTCTGACAGTTGGTCCAATATCAGGCCCAGGATCTCGGGGGGCATCGCTGCTTCGTCGTCAGCAGCTGAAGTGACCGCTCAAGAGCCTGGCGCAACTCACTAACCATGTGTGGACCCCTGCCCACCTGAGCACTGTTCGGCTCAGTAACTTGTACCTCCATGATGACGTGTTCCTATCTTTCGGCGATTTGAGCAATGAGATGGGAAGAAGCGAGGGTGTTGTTCAAGTTGTTTTGACCTGTTGTAAGATCTCGAAGGTTGTGTTGGTTCCGGGTTGTACAGGCCCCGTCTCACCAGCCCCGACCTATTTTCCATTTCTAATTGGGCAATACAGTGTCAGATCTAGCATGGATGCTTTCCTCATTCATAGGTAAGCAAGTTATGAATCGGTTTGATAGGCTCAAAGTGCAAGCTTATTGTTGCATCAAGTCTATATACCAGCTCTCCCATTACATATCATCACGTTCGAAATCTTGATTCAAGGGTATCTATTGTTTTCCTTTCCGTCAGCTGCTCCTGGGGTTTACTTCTTTGCCAACTTCAACGCTCCATCTTGAAGATGTCATCGTCCTCCAACCCACTCATGCATGGGGATCAGGCAGCCAGAACACCAACTCCTGGTCAGCCGTAGTGAAAAAGTTGTAGCGGGGGTTGAAGCCTAGCACGGATGCCTCCCTCTTATCAGGCAGCGTCCAATTTGGCTCCAGCACCTTGTTGTCGCCCGGGGGCGTCATGATATCCCACACCAACACATCCTTCTTGGAGCCGCTGAGGACATACCGGCCATCGGGGGTGAAGCAGCAGTCGCCGCTGCTCTCAAAAGTAGATCCATCGGATGACGCGCCAGATACCGCCTCGCCAACCGCTAGCCGTCGTGTCCCGCCATTTGGCTTGCGCAGGTATGCTTTCAGTGTGCCCTCGAAGGCGTCGAGCAGGAAATGTCCATTGCCACGTGTTCCAACGAGCAATGATTTCCCATCATTAGAAAACTCGAGCTTTGTCCAGCCCTTGACAAGACACTGTGAATCCACCCGCCGGCACTGCTCCACGATATCAACCGTTGCAAAGGGTGCCTTGTCGTAGTTGCGCGCATCGTAGAGCAAGACCGTGCCGCTGCTCGGGCAGGCCACGGCGAAGACGGTGCCGGAGGGGTCGTATGCGGCGAGGAAGGGGGATCGGAGGAATAATTGGCCTTGGCAGTTCTTGGTCTGCGTGTCCCATAGGCGCACCGTATTGTCTCGGGAGCAGGAGATGAAGTTATCGCTTCCAGGGTGGACGGCCAGGGAGGTTACGCTGCCTTCGTGGCCTTCAAAGTAGCGAATAAACGAGTTGTCGTGCGTGGCAAGGTATCGAATGGCATCTGGCAAAGGAATCAGTCCTGCATGTTCTGCGGACGAGCTAACATGGTAAGGCAAGGTGAGGTACCATTTTGCTTGGTGCTAGCATATATGATGCTCGAGCCAGTGTGAGTGAACTTGGCGAGCTTGACACCATACTTTTTGCTCAGCAGACTCTTGTCATGGCGGCCTTCCTTGACATTGTAGATCTGGATCGTCTCGTCGCTGGCCGAGATCATGATAAGCTCGCCTTCGTCGTCGTAGTCGATGGAAAGCACATGGGGTTGAGGGCGACCGTCTTTGACATCATCGCGGCGAAACAGCTGTAAGAGACACGGAGAGATTAGGACTTGGTTGAGAGAAAGGCGGACAAAGGGCCGTCCGTACCTTGGTAGGACGAAAGTTGGCTATCACATCGGAGAGGTTGGAGACGGAGGCGGTGGCGCCGATGGTGCGGTGAATGTTGAGTGAAGAGCCGTTGGGGGTATTCGACCGATCGATATCCATAGGTGTTGAAGCCATGATGGGTTGCGAGGCTGCGAGGCGCAGATCGGGGTGCTAAGCTATGCCAATGAAGTGAACAGCTCAAGGGACAAAGCCCACTGAGCGTGTCGACAATGCGAATACCCAATCGCCTGATCGCAAGGGTTGAAGCAGACAACCCAAGGGGCACAGTAGCTTAGTCGCTATCAGTCGGGGTGCTAGCTAGCGCATGCGAATCGTATTTGTGTCGGGCAAGAGGGTGACGTCTGGATGCCGGGTTCGCGGTTACTTTGGCCCGAGTTTGTTGGTGTTTGGCGATGGATGGAATTGGGATGGATCTTTCCTTCCGCAGATGGAGCTAACCTCGCCGAGAGCCAACAGCAGCAGCTGGAGGGGTGTGTAGTCTCGGCGCGCTGCGGGGTGCAGCACTGAGTGCACCAGGTACGTGCCTCGGAAGACCGCCACGGCTTGCCCATCGAGTCGGGTGCCCCTGAGGAAGCGCATTAAATCCATTGTAATCCCGCTGCCACAAGACCTCTGCAGCGTCCGTCACAATCCATGCCCGCCCGGGAGTTAAGCCTCTGAGCATGGATCTGTCGACTGATGCAATGCACTTCGCTCGAGCGGATGCAAGACTCACTCTGGACTGCGAGATGGTCGTGTGCGGTTCTGTACAGGCAGAAAAGCAATCCTGCACCCAAATCTCCTGGATCAGGCTCTGGGAGTCGCATTTGCACATCCGCCATGAGCCGTAACAAGCCGAGCTTGTCCCAATGGTCAATAGCGCAAGACAGCCATGTGCTGAATCGCCCGCCCGCGACAGCTGTTCTGTTCCCCTTGGCCCTAGCGTGGAGACTTTTCTTCTTGCTGAGTGTTGCATCAAATCAGAGCCCGTCATTTGTCCCCAGTCAAGGGGGAGTGGTCCTACTGACGCAAGGTGTGTGCCCCCCCCCCCTGTGGGCCCGCTTCCTCC
>JABFEX010000063.1:0-20099 GCA_013623515.1 Fusarium illudens
AGTTGGCAACAGCCCCCCAATGTAAACATCAATGCAACAAGAGAGAAAACGTAGTCATGAAATCAAACACTCTCCAGCGAATGAGCCAGCTCATCCCGGGATGCCCTCAGTTCCAGCTCACAACCACCCACCAACCAACCTGTCAAATTGGTATAGCCCCTCCTCCCGTCCAGACCCCCAATAGATCCCGCGCTCACCGAAGCGACTGCTCCTCCCCCCCCCCTCGCCTATCGTTCCAGGCCCGTCCCTACCTACCTACATTTAGAACAAGAGAAGGGGTCTCCAGTGGGAGGGTTACAGCGCATCTGCCTGTGCTTCTCGCTCGCTCGCACTGACCTTGGGCGTCCCCGTTCCCGCGGCCTGTCTGTGCCTGGAGCCATGAGGATGGATCAAAATCCAATATATCCCACCCGGTAACGGTTCCGCGCGTGGCAAAAAACCAATCTCTTTCTTCTTGAGTCGCCGCTAGAAGGCCAAGAAAAAGTTTCGAAATTTTTCAGATGGATCTGACAAGGCGACCGCCCGCCCCCCCATTCCCAACTTGTCGCTTCGTGTCGTGTCAGAGCCCAGCTCCGGGTGGGAGATTTAGAGGCCCAAGGTGAGCTAGGCTGTCCTGTCGCTCGGGGAGCCGTGAGACATGCAGATGATGTATCATGGAGAGAGAGCGCCCAGAGAATCCCGCAGTCTTGTCAAAATACGGGCCTCGGACCCAATTGCAAGCGCTGCGAGTCAAAGGGGTCCATGAGTCTGGTCGAGACCCTTCTTTTCCAGGGTCCCTTTATGCTGTTGGTCTTGGGGGGGTTCCGTACCTAGGTAACGGGTTCCATAGCTACCTAGGTATCTGGCTCCATAGGTACCAGTTCCGGATCCGAATAGCTTCCCATCCGTAACGTATCCATGGACACACAAGACTCGAGAGCTCCTTCTCTGCACAACATCCATGCCCACCCAGATTCAATGCCGTGCATGGGATGGAGACATGCACACCCACAACCCGAACCCAGGGGGAGCATGTCTATGTCGGTGTAAGGTATCTCTCTGTTCAACTGCCATGCCTTCCTCCCTCATCCATGGATACCAATGCCATAGTCGGCATACCCATAATACAACTCCCAGCAGGCTTCATCGGAAAGATTCGCTTCCCACGAGGACAATACCATGCTCACCTCTATCCCTACCCCGTCAATACTAGCACAGCATTCCAGAGACAACATGTCACAAGTCAGGATCTAAAATCCCCTCGTCCCGCCCGGGGGGCGTCGGCGATTGACGGCAGCCGGGAGAATGCCCCCGATCCCAGTCATCAACCACGGGAACAAGCAAAACAGCATCACAAATGCCGCCGAACAGAAAGTGCATCATGACCTACCGCCCGTCAAACGGGCTCGGCGTCTATAGGCATCTTTGCCCTCCGTGTGCACTGGGATCTCCAGCACTCCCGTCCGTCCATCACTGTGGTAGTTTGGCAGGGGACCCAAAGTGGCCTGATTCCCCCCATAACAGCCCATTCTGGAAGCACCAGCCAACCTGCCCACCGCGGGTGCAGAAACGCGTGAGCGGAGGGGGCCGGAACGGAGGGAGCCTGTTAGCGGGGGAGGTATCTGTCCTCTGTGCTCTGGCGGGGAAAGTACACGGTCAACCATCTCGAGAAATTATCGTCAAAACGTTCCCCCTACCGTCGTCTGTTCGCGGGACCGTGCTGCCCTTGATGGGATGTTTTGCTGGCACGAGCATCACAAGTCGACGGGTCCATTCTCGGAGGCGGGCATCGCCTGTGGCTGATGAAGCCCAGGTGAGAAAAAAAACGACGTGTCGCGCGCCTAAGCAGCGTGTAATCTACACTGACAGGTTGTGAAACTGCCCGCCCCGGGCGCCTACGACAGCAACAAGCCCATCATCGATGATGGATGGTTGTTTTCGATCCGATCTTGACGGGCTGTGAAGCTGTAACCCCCCATCCATTCCCACTCTGTCCCTTCCCCCCCGCTGCTAGTGCTCAAGCTAGGGAGACGTCGTCACATTTCCCCGGCCTGTATGGCTTCTGCGGCATCTGCGGCGTGTTTTCTGCGGCGCAAAGTCCAATGTTGCGGTCTGTAATGTATGGATGTAGGTAAGGTAGGTTAGTAGGCGGCAATGTAATGTAAGGTATGTACAGTTATCCCTCCCCCTCCCCTCCCGTCCTCTTCCCCGACATTTCTCTACCTACCTACAGATGTGCCCATTGTCGGACGGAATTGGGCGACCATGGGGCCAACCTCTCTCTGAAACCGTGCCACGGGCTCATGGTGAGCGGTGATGGCATTCCGATCCCGAAGTCTCCCACGTCGAGGCCCCGGGATTTCCTCTCACCTCTGTTTCTGCTGCTGCTGCTCATGCTGTGTGACCCCCAAAAATCGGTGACCCGTGGATCAACAGTATTATCTGCATTTCTGATTCTGATTCTGCTGTTGGGCCTCCCTCCCTCTGTTTCTGCGGTGATGGCTCCGCACGATGGATCCAATCCATCCATGGATACTGCAACAAGCAAGCAGTCACTGTAAATCAGCCCTGTTCTAGGAGCAACTCGGCAATGATCACCGCCTCTCGGATCCGCCGTTTCTCTGCTGTCGATAGTCTGGGGCGAGTGGCTGGCTAGCTGTTGTCACTATCCGCGTATCATTCACGATTTCTCGCATTTTCAATCTCGTCAATCTCATTTTCCGCCATTGAGCCTCCTCTTCCTCTCTGTCCATGTCTCTCTTGGTCCAAGCTGCTCCTGTCAGGGCCTCTCACTCTCACTCCCACACCCCCCCTGTCTCTCTTCCCCATATTTCATCCCATCCAATCCCGCGCTACGGGCCACTCCGTCCGTCGTCAAGAAGAGAAGCCAAGAAAGAAGAAGAAGACGAAAAAAGCAAACATTCAGAGCTGAAGCCGCGCCTGGAGCTAACTCGAGTCAAAACAGGCAACGACCAGCTGAAAGAGTCATGGACCCAGAATTCTTGACAACTCGACGAGGCGCCCGTAGCACCTAGCCATGTGCGTTTCCCAACGTCCCTGCATTCGGCGGCGGGCCGGACTCGGCTAACGATTTCCAGGTCTCTCAACCTCCTTATTCCGTATCTGACGAAGCCAAGAATGCTCCGCAAAGTGGACAAGCAAGAGTGGATGGACATGGACAAGTCGAGATGATTTCTTTTTCCCTCCTCCGGCAGTGTGTTGTTGGTCAGGAAGCCGTTGTCTGTCAAACCAAAAAATAGATTAATTTATTTCCTTTTGCTTCGGCATCCACGGGAGGAGGCTCTCATCCATGGGAAACCGGCGAACGGCGAAAGGTCCAATACCACGCTGATGACTTGTTCTTCCGAAAACTCCATCATCATGGATCTCTCTCTACGTGTACAATGTGGATTTTCTCTCCTTCCGAATCTTTCCTAACTCTGGTCCGTCCTTGATCATTTCTCCCTCAAATCATCCATCATCATGACAGCTGGAGCTTTCTTCGTTCGATGCGGAGAGGTCCGACGACGCCATCTCTGTAATAAGCGCCCTGACTGACAGCGCTACCATGTCCGTGCCTCACCCTCTTCTCTTATTGTCGGGTTCTTGACAGCGGCATTATCTGCTATAGCACTTGGTCTTGCTTCCATGGTACGTGCGAGATGAAAGTCGTGCGCTCTGTCCTGTTTATTTACCCCTCCATCGTTCGAGTGGCAGCCGCCGTCGCTTCTCCATGATGTCACCTAAGATTACCGCCCATGACCATGAGATGAGGTCTGTGTCCCTGCGTGAGTTTGAAGCTATTCGCGCCCTTCTAGCGCAGGCGAGGCGAGGCGAGGCGAACTTGCGATTGCGCCTGCTACCTTGCATCTGACTAGATGCTCGATACACGAGATGACCAGATCCGTCAAGTATTGAGCCCGGGCGGGTGGGAGAGCAATCACCGTGGTGACCCACCAAGTCGAGATGAGAGACGAACAACGACAACATCAACAACAAAGGAGATATTTTTAACCACATATTCGACTTCTATCTATCTATCTGTCCGTTTGCTCTTCCTACCCTGCATCTGCAACCGCCCATCGTTTGCGTGGCGTATGTATGCGGCATCGCCATTCCGTTCCCCATGTCTCATATTCTTCTCCTTTTACCTACATGCACACATATATACACATCCACACATACATCCACGTATATCACCCTCCACAAGTTCTAGATTCCTGCAAACTGCATTCGTATCCCCCCCCCCTCTCGTTTGAACCGCCCGCTCCTGCTGTTGAGGCCCCTCCAATCCCACCTTCCCTTTGGTTTTGCTAGGAAATAATTTGCCCCGGATGTGACACCTCATAAAAACAGGACAAGGGAAAAACATGACGTCTCACAAAAGATTCAAGCCTCGAATCGCCGATGGCGCTTTTTTCACTGTCTCTTTTCCCCCAGATCCTTTGCTAGTCTCTCTCTCTCTCTCTGAAGAGGTTGATCATGTCCTTTTCCGTCTCTTGTCTGCCCTGCTGCCTGCCAGTTTGCATCGAGATCATTTTCCCTCCTCCTCCTCCTCCTATTGAGACTACATACGTAGTACAACAACGCCCCCTTGTCCGCAAACCTACCAATTAACCCAATTCGCGAATCCGAGCCCTTAATTGAAAATAGGTAAACCTGCCTGGATCCATCCTCGTGCATCCCTCGGCCTTCGGCTCTCGACTCCCAGCCCGTCGTCCCGTCTCATCCCCCTCCCATCCATCCTCGTGCACTAGCCTCAACCCAGATCCAGCATCTCCTGCTCCCACGTTTCCCACCGTCGGAGCCCTCTTATTAGAAGAGCCAAGACCCCGTAGCTGCTGCGTGTAGCCCGCCTGCAGGATCTAGCCTCTTCCAATCTCACTCTTGTCCTTCTTGGCCCTGCCACGCCTGCCTCTCCCCTTGCCTTGGCCCGGATTTCTAGACCCCCTCTCGCCGCCTCGCCTAGCCTCGCCCACTGATCTTCATGTTGACTTTCCCGATTCTCTACCCCGGGGGCCCTCAGCTCGCGAATCTGCTGCCCTCTCTTGGAAACCAGCTCGCTCTGCCCGCGGCCTGTTGGGCAGCCCATCCTTGACCACAACAAGGGACCCTCACCCCCGGCCCGCCCAAGGGGGGGGAGGTTCCACATCTACATGCCTCCCAGGCACACACACACACACACACACAAACAGACACAAAGAGAGAGACTCTTCGTGGGTACTGTAGTAGTAAAGCAAACTTGGATCCTTACCCGGACCCTTTCCCCGGAACGCCGAGGCTGGCCGCCGGCGTCTCCCCGCTCCCCCCTCCCGGACTCCGGATCAGCCACGACGGCGCCGGGTCCTCGAGTGGCGTTTGGGCATTAATGTCGAGCGGCACAGCAAACAACTAGTCTATCGCATCTAAACATGGATCACCTTGACAAGAGAGGCTGCAAATTTGCAGCCCCATGATCCGCTGGTCGTCTAGTTAGTCTACTTAATACTTCCAAGTCACACAGAAAGCCTGCTAGTTAGAAATGGAGATGCGCGCAAGCCCTAAGCTGCAGGGACAAGGACAGGACCGTTAGCTATCAAGCCAGAAGATCGTCGGCGCCGGTCGACTGTGTGACACGGCTAGCTTTAGTTTTTGACTAGTTTCTTTTTTGCTACACGCCTGGTTTTATATGATATGATATGAGATGACGGGGACATGCCAATCTTGCGAGCTTGCACCTCTTGGCCTTGCTTGTCTGTTCTTCCCATGAACCCGGCACACCGGTCTGAATAGTGTCATTGCCACCGGATAGATGCCCATGTTTCCACCAGCCTCCTCCGTCTTACCAAATCCTTGACCGCTTCATGTATCACATGCGAAATTAGGGATGTGAGCTAGGAGATGCAGGGTAATATTCGGATTCTCAAACCTGGCCGTCCCGAAGCTGTGGTTCAGTCATGAGCGTCCTCACCTATTGGAGGCAGAACGAAGAAGTCAAGCGCCCTCGTAGAGAAACCCGGGAATAAGCAATCTCTTCATAAAAATCTGCAAATTCCTTTTACTGTCATTGTATACTCCACATCGTGACTTTCCTTCTGCAGCCACCAACCCTGAGTGTTCGGCGTGCACAGTTGGTGCTCAGCTACCCTATTGGGGATCTCAACACGGACGACAAAAGTCCTTTCATACTGCAGCTCTTGCTTGATCATGCTCTCTTATACAAAATGGCTTCATACAGAAGCTTGTAGTGTCTTGACCTTCCGTTATGGATCTCACTCCATGTCTCATACCCTAGTCTTGTGTCGTCTTGAGAGGCCAGACGAGCGCTCCAGCTCAACCACATAACATTTCGTCACTCTTGGCCGAACATTGGTCGACCACTTGCCGTTTCGTGCTGTGTATTGACAGTGGATCACCACCATCCAGCTCACAGATCGTCCCTTGCCCTCATCTCATCTGTGAGGTCGACCATGGATACTGCTATCCAACAGATCAACATGATCCCACTCACGGCTTGCCGGTATAGCCCCAAGAGCTGTTTCTGGCATACATTGAGATATGTCTTTTCTCGAGAGTTTTACCGTCAAATTTCACTGGTTTCTGGATCACTACACCCCCAGATTCCAGCCTCTCATCACCCCTTGGTCGATCAACGACACCTTTGCTTCTCACTACCACATCCCCCCTCGGGGTGTCACTATTCAGACTCAATCCGTTGTTCAGAGATACATGTAAGCAGTGAAAGCGAATATGGACTTGTACCAATTCAGTTCCTGCCCTCTGACATCTCTGAACAACGAATAACCTCATCGCTCCTGTGATGAGATGATGCTGGCCAGAGGAACATCTCAACAGAGTAACTGAACGGACAGTGAAACAGACCCTGCCTGCTACACTTCCGAAGAGGTGTTCCAGTCAGTGACTTGTCATCCTCCATGTTCTGCCCAAAGCCGTTTCCCCCAACGGTTTGTTTTCCCTGAACGGCCGTTGAGTTCCGGAGAACATCCACAGAACCACTTGGGGGAGACCATGTTCTCCCCCGCAGTAACTCACAAGGCGTGATATCTCGCCATCTTCGTATCTGATGCAGTTCACTCCGAGATGAAGAGGAGAAGAACACCATCTCATGAGAGAACGTCTGAAGAACGTAAGGACAACGGTCTGTTCAGAACCTCATCGGTGAAGAGCTGGTTCTCTTCTGAGGACTATAAATAGGCCTCATGGTCGTCTCAGACCTTCTCATTCTCCCCTTCGATTCTCACACACACAGACAAAGTCAGTATCTGCGATCAACATCACGACCACAGACACCATCTTTGCCAACCACAAAACTTCTACCACCACCACCACCAACCAACCACACTCTCACTACTTTCTCACTCTTCCGAGCCATAGCCATGTCTCAGAAGGCTAACAACACTACCGCCCCTCGTGGCACCACTCCCAAGGAGGCTAACCAGCCCTCCACTCCGGCTGCTGCCAACAACAGCACCGACAACAACAACCCCGGCGCTGGCTCTGCCAATGCCGGTCGCCGCCGCCGCCGCCGCAACCGCCGCCGCAGCCAGGGCGATCTCATCATTGTCGATTCCCCCAACATCACCCCCGACGAGGAAGCAGTCATGGTTCGCCGCCCCCACATCCGCGACGAGTGCCCCATCAAGATCAGCCACCAAGACGCCCTCGCCGACGAGGACGACGACAGTGAGTGGGTCGAGGATTTTGGCGACGACGCTGACAATGCTCAGAGGGTCCGCGTTCAGGATGCCGACAGCCTCAAGGACATCGACAAGATGGTCCAGAAGGGCGAGTCCGGTGCGGTGGTCTACTCCCTTGACGTCGGCGATGAGGTCACCCGCGAGCGTCCCGGCGACAACTAGATGGATGACGCCGACGATGGCTTCGAGATGGTGGACCATCTGACCTGGGAGGACCTCGAGGACCTTGAATGGCTCAACTACAACGAAGGTTTTGAGATGGTGGACTACCTGACCTACGAGGACCTTGAGGACCTTGCAGGGCTTGACGACGACGCCATCGCTCACTTCTTCCTGGTGTTCCCGCTCGGCTGTGTCGATATCAGCCAGCTCAGCCGGGACTAGGTGGGCTCACAGTCAGTTGACTGCATCAACAAGTTGTGGACAGAGGCTTAAGTAGCCCCGACACAACAAAGCATCAACTTGTGAGATGGGAACATGGAAACATGGAGACTCGGGATCAAGAACACGAAGGAGCCCGAGTAGGAACAATAAGAAACGGAACATGGTCTTTCAAGGGACCAGTCAGGACTGATTCGCCCAAAGATTTCCTTTGTCGACAAGTTCCAACCAACACCACAAAGACTCGACTGCCAGAGGGAAACCCCGACAGTGAGCAACACATAGACGACTAGATAGATTTCCTATGCGGAGAATCACTAGACTCGACTGATAATAAAATAGTTACAACACTTTGACCTCCACCGACTTGTGAATTGATATTGTTTTACACTCTGGCATCATCAGAAGTAAAGCAAGCTTTGTACCTCTCGCCATCATCTGTAGTCCATCAAGGCCTTCCTTGTGTCCTCCCAAAATGCATAAACATGTCTAAACATGGCCATGGCCATAGCCCTCACTCATTCATCAACATCTAACCATGGTCAGGACGCCTTCCAGGGCCTTGCTCCATCAGATATGAGTATCCACAACCTCCCAGTTGTCGCTGATGTGACGACCCTCGCTTGCGTACGTCAGAGGACTGCCGGTCGAATGCGCCACTTTGGGAAAGATCCTTTCCAAGTTGGCATCAGAGCGGCTGCTGCTGGGTGTGAACGTGTCCGAGCTGCGCTCATCGGATTCCAGGCCGCCCGACGTTGAAGAGACAATGCTGCGCTCTGCGTCTTTCTATTCCGCATTTCGCTCCGTCCCTCCGCGCCAGAGACCGTAGAATCCTTCGCAGTTCTTCCACAGCTTGATGGTTCCGTCCTCTGACCCAGTCGCGTAGAGCTTGCCGTCGGGGGCAAAGGCGATGGACCAGATAGGGCCGTGGTGCCCCTTGTGCGTATCGATTTCCACCTCGTCGTCGTAGCGAATCACCTTGGCCCACGTCCCGGGTTCCTCACCGACAACCAGCTTTCGACCCTTAACGTCAAGCGAAACGCTGGCAATGGTGTAAGAAAGGACGATGCGCTTCAGCTCGTCCATGGCCCGGTCACCGCCCCAGAAGTACACCGTCTTTCCAGCAGACACGGCAAGTACCGGCTTTCCGCCGCCAATATCGTTGGGCGAGCTGTATTCAGGTGCCAGCGAGACCATCTCGCAGGACTTGATGTCTCCATCAAGCACCTCATGGCGGATGCAGGCACGGCTTGGCAGGTCAAGCCATCGGATCGTCTTGTCCGAGGCGGTCACGACAATGTTGGGGTCCTGGGTCCAGCAGATGAACTTGATGGAGCCCGTGTGAACGCCCTCGCCAATCTCGAAACCTGCCGAGGCGGGAATGACGGCCGAGGGTCCAGCGCCGGAGGCAGCGAGCTCCGTCAGGTCAAAGACACGAAGCTTCTTTTCCATGCCACCCGTGGCAACGAGATCAGAGTTGTCCGGGGGATACGCGACAGCACGGACAATGTGGTCGTGCTGGAGGGTGTACAGCAATTCGCCGCTGTGGGTGTCCCAAATCTTGCTGCACCAGCGTAAGCGACGCCGATGATCCAAATGGCAAGCAGACTTACGCAGTAAAGTCGGCCGATGCTGTGGCAGCGTTCGAGTTGTTGGGGCTGAGTCTGGCTTGCCAAACAGCACCCTTGTGACCGATAAAGGTGCCGATCCTGGACGAGTCAGAGGGGCCAAGAGACTCGAGCATCAAGTATCATACCAGTCGCCGGTGAGTCCATCACGGAGCATTGGATTGCCATCTAGTGCACAGTCAGCACGCATCCCGCGGCAGAGAAACAAGCGGTATACCTTTGCAGGCCGAGATCATGTAATACGTATCATCCTTTTCCAGGGTGGAGAACGCAATGTGAGGAACGGGTCGGGAGTGACCGTGACAGGTCAGAGGAACATATTGTCTGGGTTCAGAAGCCATCGCGACAGAGTTGAGAGTCGAGAAGCGGCGGTCGTGTCTCTTGCCGAAGCTGATAGGGAAGGTCTAAGCGGGCTTGGGGAAGGATGGTGCGAGGTCGTAAAACGGCAGGAGCAGACGGCCTGATGGGGACGGACAGCGTCAGAGGTTCAAAGGAGAGTGTCGTTCGTAACGGTCGTTAAACTTCGTGAAGGGCGGTCTGTGTCGTGACTCGTGGGAGCAATTGTCGCGTGTCGTCGCAGGAGTGTGGAGCGTCTAGAGCAATGACGGAGTTTCAAGGCAAGGAGGGGAAAATCGAAGAGAGCATCAATCGTAGACGGTGAATCGTGACTGAGACTGAGACTGAGACTGAGACTGAGACTGGAATAGGGGCGTGTCGCAAGCTGAAGAGGCGTGATCGTGCCCAAGATCGAAGCCCCCGGTGAGGAAGAAACAAGAGGAAGAGAACAAGAAAGAAGAGAGGCGGAGAAGAGAGGGAGGGATGGGCGGTGGATGGATGGAATTTGACAAATCTTCGCGAAGGACAGGGAAGAGCGGCGCGCAATCCAAAGAAGGAGGGTCGCGCTTGCCCAACTCGTACAGCGGGGTTGAGCGGTGGAGTCTGGCATGGAAGGAAGGCTTCGAACGGGCAGGTGCGACAGGTGGACTTGGGTCTGCACCGCCACAGGGCGGGGTAATGTCCTCAATTTAGCACATCCCACCTCCCACTAACAGCCCGCGTAAGGTAGGTAGGTGTGCGAAGATCAACGTTACAAGCTGGATGGTAGGTAGTTATCCATTCTCACTGTCAATCTGGTCTTGAAGCATGATGAACCTCATGCCTTTTCCATCTTTGCCCTTTCAATCCCTCTGATCAACTGCATCGTCTTCTCACGCCATGGTTCTCCAACCGACCAAGTCCACTCCTCCTCCACCCAAGCTCTCACCCCTGTCCTCGGTGCCTCACCGTCCAGCAAACAAAGCACAGCTCTAATCATCCGTGAGACTTCACGTTTTTCAAGCCCAGAGGAAAGTCCAAGATGGAATCGACGGGCAAGCTCTCTCCCCCTCGCCAAGTCTGCAAGGTCACCCCTGCCCTGCCGCCTCAAACACGTGGACAGAAGCTTGTCATCTGCACAAAGACCTGCAACCCCTCTATGCAGGTTGCCAAGGTTGGCCGCGAACAAAGAAGGGCCAAAAGCCTCGCGCGCTGGAACAAAGCGCGCATACTGCCAGTCAATAACGGCAGTGATGTTGTAGTTTCTGTCGACAAGTAAATGATCTCCCATGTCGTCAGTGTGCTTCAAGAAGAACCCAGCATTGCTCATGGGGGTGGTTGCCAATAGGGGGGCAACTCGATCTCTCAGCATCCGGTAAAATACAAATGCCTCTTTGGGATGTTCTGGGTAGAGTTGCCCATCTGCAACTAGACGAAGTTGATGCTCTGCGATCGAGGTAAAGTAATTCCGCGGTGTCTGGAAAGGGCCATGTTTTTCGAGTGTACGAACCCGATTGCTTGCGATGGGTCCTTGTCTGATCACTCCGCCTCGTGACACGAGGGAGGAGGCTTGCATTCGAGGATGACGGCTAATCTCAATGAGAATGCTGGCGTATTGCCTGTAGACATGTGTCTTTTGTTCGTCGGTAGCCAGTCGAGGATTGAATGGCTGCCCTGGCATGGCATCTTCGAGGATATAACTCACCCCAACAGGGTTGTCAGGATCAGAAGCGAGCCCAAACCCGTGAGCCCTCGGAGTAGGAAATGTGAGATCCTCCAACCATTTGAGGGTGGCATACTCGCTCTCGACTAAATATTCACATAGATCGGAGGGAGTGCCGTTGGAGGCTGCGTTCCGGGCTATTCGAGCGAGCCATGCCACTCCATCTTCAAAGAGAATCCAGGCGTGATAGTTCGAGGAACCCATCATTGAACCACGTATGATTGACTTTCCAGGACAAAACATGCAACGTTTTCCGTTTCGGAGAGAACTAGCGACTCGCAAAAGCTGGGGCGCGTTCAACCGGGTAAGGAGAGCCTCGACCTCCTTGCGCGCTGCCGTCTCCCCAATATCAGCAAGGGCCTTGTTTCATCAGTAGATGTCTCAGACAGCTGAGTATGCAAGTACTTACATATTCGTCTAGGAGACAGAGGTGGTACCGAGGAAGAATGTGAATAGCGCACAAGTGGCTTGAGCAGGATGGGCATCTTCGACCACGGACGCTCGGTCGAGTACAGTCTAGGTATGAGCATGTGGCGAAGCGAGGAACCTCGGGAATAGGATTCGAAACTCGAGTTGAAATCTCTTGACAATGGGCGGCCACGAAAGGATCCTCCCTCCACTCAATCAAACTGGCATGCCACCATTTCTTCCAGTCGAGAGGCTGGCCTTGAAAGGTAGCAACTAGGCCTTGGAACGCGTCGATGGCCTCGTCCTGTTCAAAGCCCACCGCCATTCCCAAGCCAAACAGAAATCGACGCATCTCATCTGACTCAAAGAAGGAGAATGGTGATCCACGGCGTTGTAGTTCTCGGCCCAAGATTCTGTCGTCGTTGGTCAGTCCGACCTCCCCGAAGAACAGATCGTCATTGTCGGCAGATACGAGCGAAGGGCCGAAAGTCTCGTATGCTGGCACCACTCTCGCAAAGGTCCAATCTATAACGCCCGTAATTCGAAATTCATCATCCACAAGTATGTGGCTGCCTTTATCGTCGGGGTGTTTGAGGAAGAAGGGGCCCGAGTTGAGATCTCCCCATCGGTCAAGCCAAGGCCCTGTTTTGACCTGTCGCAGTATGTATTTGAACATGATGTATGCGTCAAGGGAAAATGAGGAAAAGAGTTGCCCTTGGACAATGATCTTGAGGTACGCAACAGCCCAGGAGCTATAGAGGTCCCTGGCATCCTGGAACGGGCCCATGCAAGGTAACATAGCCGTATTGTCGCTCGCCATGGGACCGACTTTGATTGTTCCGTCATGGTCAAACCTTAGGGATCCTGACTTTTGGAAAGGATGTGAACTCAGAGTGCAGAGGATATCGGCCCATTGACCCAAGACTTTGGTCATTTGCTCCTGGGAGGCTGAGTGCGAGTTGAAGGGCCGTCCCGGCATCTTATCGATGAGCATGAAGGCAACGCCAACGTCGTTTTGCGCATCATCATACAGTCCATATCCATGAAGACGCGGCGCAGGGACATCAACAGACTCGAGCCATCGGAGTGTTGCACATTCGCTGGCCAGGATTTCGTTGCCGAGTTGGTTGTCAAAAGACCTATATGTCTCGCGAGGGATTCTGGCAAGCCAGATGGTCCCGTCATCAAAGATCAACTGGAGATGGATGTGCCTGTCACCCATCATGCGGCGGCCCAGGGGGTCTTGACCGTTGAGCTGGCACGGCTTGCCTCCAGAAAGCTCCGTTGCGAGCCGGACGAGGGCCTCATGGTTGATCTTGTTGTTCAGGGCGGTCAACTCTGCCGTCTTGGCAGCGATCAATTCGTCACTATCCAGGGGAGTATCCTCGAGACTGGCTTAGATGATTGATTTTCGTCACGAGAAACGGGCCTCACCTCGCACGTGTGGTGAATTGATTCGACGTGGGTTGAGCAATACATGGACTGGCATCGCTCACAACCCCCGATATCGATGGCAGCGGCGTCTGGACATCCGTCAACGGCGCAAGCCCAATAGGGGAACATGGCGCCGGAAGTGGTTCAAGACGAAAAGAAAGACTGGCTTCAGGTGGGCTAGTCTCAGCGAGGAGCGTTCCTGAGCAGAGACAAGCTTCGACTGGGCGTGTTTGGACGGGGAAAGACGGTGTGCCGGGAGGGAGAGGATACCAATATAATGGGCGAGCACCACAGCTTTGCACTCGGTGAGACATGGCGACCAATGGCTTCCGAGACATGAGAAAATGTTGGTCGGAAGCCTCATTGTATTGGTTCCCCGCATTGTGATTAATGTGATAGCCTTTTGTTCGGGTATTGGAAAATCAGACGGGGAGTCGGACGCTATATTGAGGCGATGGTCTTGGATCGGATGCATCCCGTCGTCTCCGCCCCATCACGAGGAGCATCAATGACATTCGCTAACGCCAGGGGAGTCTGTTGATAAGTCGCGAATAGCCTGTGAGGACGGGATGGATGGATGGATGGATGGATGAGAAAGGCTTTAAACCGGGTACGTAGTCCGTCGTGTTCTGGAAGCGGAGGTGGAGGTGGCTGGTGTCGGTGACGCATTGTGGCTGGAGCTGCTTCAACAACGGAGGGGCTCGGTCCAGCTCCGACATCCATTCCCTCTATCATCTATCAGCTTCCATCACCGACCATCCTTGAGTGCGACGTTGCGATTTGTCAAGCTCGCTCTTAACAATTTACAAGGCTACCAGTGCTTTGCTTTCATTGTTCTTTGACGTTTTGTCGTTATTTACGAGATAGCAAGCCTTGCCTTTTCCCTCTTTCATAATCACCACCTTGCCCCTCTCCTCAGAGCAGAGCGGTGTCCCATACTCCCCCCTAGCAACCCCAGACGAAGATGGCCGACTTTAAGTTGTCGGCGCAATTGGTCGGCCATGAATCCGACGTGCGCTATTCCCAAGTATTCGAGACTCTTTAATAAGTACTGATAAGATCTTTAGGTCCGAGCCGTCAGCTTCCCTTTCCCCGACACCGTCCTCACTGCCTCCCGCGACTGCAGCCTCCGTGTATGGCGCCGCACCCAAGACTCCCCTCCATCGTTCGATCCATCCCTCCTGAGTCGAGGCTCCGAATACATCAACTCTATCGCCTTCTTTCCCCCCTCAAGTGACCGTCCAGATGGTCTCGTTCTGTCCGGCGGCAAGGACACCATCATTGAGGTCAAGTCACCCAAGGCAGCCAGCTCCGACAACGCCGAGCGTCTCCTAGTCGGACACGCACACAACGTCTGCGCCCTCCATGTCGCGCCAGACGGCACATATGCTGTCTCTGGCGGCTGGGATGGCCAGGCTCGTGTGTGGACTTCCCAGAAATGGGAGACAGAGCTCATGCTCACTGGCCATGAGAGCATGGCGGTCTGGGCCGTCCTTGCAGTGGATGACCGCACGGTGTTGACAGGTTGCGCCGACAAGAATATCCGCATCTTCGACCTGCGACAGTCTGTAGCCGGCGAGGTGTCGCCAAAGTCCACAATTCACACACCCGATGTGGTCCGCGCTCTCTGCCTGGTCCCTCCAGGCCACCCCAGCGGCGCAGACATTGCGAGCGCCAGCAACGACGGCTCCATCCGCTTGTGGAAGTTCAACGGCCAGCAGGTCGCCGAGCTTCACGGCCATGAAAGCTTCGTCTACAGCCTGGCCAGCCTTCCCACAGGCGAGCTTGTCAGTTCTGGAGAGGACCGAACCGTCAGGATATGGAGGGGCACCGAGTGCGTCCAGACCATCACCCACCCCGCCATCTCGGTGTGGACGGTGGCAGCCAACCCCGAAACCGGCGATATTGTTACAGGCGCAAGTGATAGCATTTCTCGTGTCTTTACTCGAAGCCCTGACCGGACGGCCGACGAGGCGACACTCAAGGAGTTTGAGGAGTCTGTCAAGTCGTCATCGATCCCACAACAACAGGTTGGAGGCGTCAACAAGGAGAAGCTCCCAGGCCCAGAGTTCTTGACCTCCAAGTCCGGCACCAAGGAGGGTCAGGTGCAGATGATCAAGGAAGACAATGGCTCCGTGACGGCCCATCAGTGGTCCATGAGCCAGCAGCAATGGGTCAATGTCGGCACCGTCGTTGACTCTGTCGCTAGCACAGGCAAGAAGGTCGAGTTTAAAGGCAAGATGTATGACTACGTCTTTGACGTTGATATTGAGGATGGAAAGCCTCCACTGAAGCTCCCCTATAACCTCTCCGAGAATCCTTATGAGCGCGCAACCAAGTTCCTTGGCGACAATGAGCTGCCTCTCTCCTACCTCGACAATGTGGCCAACTTTATCACCGAAAACACCAAGGGAGCCACTATCGGACAGACATCCGAGTCCGGCGGACCTGATCCTCTGGGAACAGAGGCGCGATACCGACCTGGCGAGGAGACCCAACCCAAGGTCCTCCCTCAAAAGGAGTACCTCAACATCACGGCCGCCAAGTATGAAGGTAAGCAGCTCCCTCACTCAATCCCATGACAAGAACTAACAGGCTCTGCAGCAATCTTCAACAAGATTCTCACCGTCAACAAGAACATGATCTCGTCCGGCCGCAAAGACGCAGCCCTGAACCCATCCGACGAATCCATCCTTGGCGACCTCCGCTCCGCCCTTGAATCCTCCAGACCAGTCCCCCAGACCGCCCTCCCTCTGATCGTCCGCATCCTCACCCAATGGCCCTACTCGGACCGCCTCGCCGGCCTCGACCTCCTCCGCTGCGTGGCAAAGTACCCCCTCGCCGCCCAATTCTCCGACCCGGCCGTCGGCTCCCTCCTTGATCTCGCCATCGGAGCATCCCTGCCAGATGGCGAGACCCCCACCGAGAACGCAGTCATGATGGGCCTCCGCACCCTCGCAAACATGTTCTCGTCGGCTAACGGCCGCTCCGTCATCAGCGCGCAGTCGGACAAGGCCATCGCCGTCCTAGAGCGCGTCATCGGCGTCTCAGTGGACCCCATTGGCCCCTTCAACCGCAACGTCCTCATCGCCGCCACCACGGCCGCAATCAACCTCTCCGTCCTGGTCCACCGCGAGCGCCTCCTCACACCGGACCAGCGCCGCCGCCTCGCCGTCGTCCTCGGAACCGTCCTCTCCCGCGACGGCCAGACCGACTCAGAGGTTCTGTACCGTGCCCTCGTCGCTCTGGGCACCCTGCTCTCCGCATCCACGGCCGAGGCCAAGGGTCTCGGTATCAAGGGGTGGATCCAGGGTGCCGCCGCTGGCAGCGTCGAGGACCGTGTCAAGACCGTCGCTGCCGAGTGTGCCAAGCTAGCTCCGTAGATGTGATTGTGACGAACGCTGTGACTCGGCGGCTGCTGGGGGCCGCCAAGACGGATGGATCTGGTTCCACTCGAGATGCAGACAGACGGATATACGGAGTTGGAAGGTGTACGGATACATAGAAGTAGAAGCATACCAGAGAATACATGGATCCATCCTGACGTTCCTGTTCCGAGTTCCGTGAATCATTCAGCATTCTCTCATGTCAGAACTTAATCTATGCCAATCGAGCCATTCACAAATACAGCATCACGTCGCTCGCAGAATATCACGTCCTCCGTCACTCATAGGGTCCTCAACATTGGAATTCGTAATCGTAGATTCATGTCTCCTACATCAAGACACCTCATCTCATCCATTTCCTCGAGATGAACTACCCATCAGGACCGCAGCCCGAAAGGAATGGAGGAAAGAAAATAACGGTAAAAAAAATAGCTCCTCCAACACCAGAACAGAAACTTGCGATATCATCTAGCCCAAGACTTGGGGTGTATTAACAGACAATAAAACTCCGCAGGGATATATCCCCCATCCGATAAACGCCGTGCGTGATGCCCAAGTGTACATTTTTTTAAGCTTCATCTCGCGTCATCCAGCTCATGCGAGGGAGAGAGCCCATAGAGCGGCACCCACAAGCGGTAGTAGGCTGGCCCAGCTCACTTGGTGGAGGGTGTGGGCACTCGATTGGACGTATTCGTCTGAGCCGGATGCTTTGGTCGTGATGGTAAAGACCTCTGCGAAACCAATGTCGGTCGAGTTGAAGCAGTTGGTCTTGTTGACCTCGGCGAGTCTCTTGTCTCCGGGTTCGGCAAAGATGATGTCGACGCACTAGACATTGTTAGCCCCAAGTTTCTCGAGTCAGTGTGTCTCACAGATGTACGTACCGAGTACAGAGCAGCGCCGTGGATGGCAAGCTCGACAATCTGGATCGTCGCCTTGTCGCCGGCCTTTACCGTCGTGTTCTTGGGCAGAGGCACCTGAGGGAGGCAAATGGTTCCGGGGAAGGGGTTGTTGGTGGGACCAAGGATCTGGAACTGAGGAACCATGGGGAGGGTCATGTTGGCAGGGCCACCGTCTGGGCCGTCATCGCCGAATCCCATGTTGATGTAGGCAAAGGCAGTCTCGTGGCCTCGGAACCAGCCAGGCTGGAAAGCAATAGCTCCTCCTCTCGTGGGCCAGTATGTGCGGTTCTGTGTTACGTTGTGGCCGCCACCTGCGCAAGTCAATGGGGGGTTCTGAGATCAGTTCAAGAGGACAGTCACGTACAAGGGTACATCCATTGCATGCCGTAGGGAAAGGTTGCGTTGGTGATGAGGTTGTTTCCTCTCCATCCTGGGTAGGTGATGACACTATGTGCCGAGACGACCGCCGCGAGGACGAGGGTGATGAGAACCGACGAACGCATGTTTGCTGTGTTGACGTGGTCGACGAGAGATTTGCTTGCGAGAATTGCGAGGTTCGTGGAGGGAGTTCGGAGTGGTTCGATCCGAGCTGTATTAAGAGTGGCTGGTTGGTGGTCTTGCTGGGCAACAGACAAGTTGGTGACGCTTGGTCCCAAGAATTCAAGGCTCAGCCTCTTCAGTTCTTGGACATCACAAGCAAGCTGCAAGTCGACAGGCAGTATCCGTACAGCTCCCTGGGAAAAGAAATGTATGGTGAGCGCTAGAGAGAGATCCGGAGTGAAAGGAGGAGTCGTGTTGGGCGGCCGGCCGCATGGGCGTGGGCAAGTCTTAAGGCGCTGGGGGCCATATCCAGCCGCCCGACTTGCATGCAAGCACTTGTCCCTCTGTGAATCCGAGAGGGAAAAAAGACCCCAGTGTGATTCCCAAGGCGGCGCGGAGCGGCCCAGTCAGAGGCCGTTGACCAAGGCCGCGATGCATGCCGGAGGGTGTGACCCCTGCCGCACCCTGCTGCAGGATCCGTGCAAGCTGCCAATGAGAGGCGTCGTGGAGGTGACTGGCGCACGTTTCGCGGGCCATGCGGCGGTGTCTTGCGAGTCCTCGGACGCTGGTTGGAGCACGGCGGGATGGATTTAAGCGCCGGCACTATTCCAGAGATGGGGAGTTGGAGGTTGTGGAGGCCCCGAGCGGCCAATGATCTCCAGCTAGAGGATTCGAGCAGGGGTCGCACATCGGAAGTGTCGACGGGACGAGGGGCGATAACCAGGGGACACGAAGCCGGCGGGGAGGTTGGTTGGCAAGGTCAGTATCCTTGCCTCGAGGCCTTTTTCGAGGCCCTTTGACGGTTCTCGACGCCGAGCGACAACGGCACGGTAGCTTTCAGGATGGGACATTTAACTGCCGCTCCCTTCCACCATCGACTGACTTTTGGGGGAAGTGGCCATGAGATCGGATGAGTCGAGCCGGTACTGCCATCTGGCTTCTGCCCGTTGAAACGCAACAAGGCATCGCCACTGGATGGACCCACGCAGCCGCCCAAGATGTGAAAAGGCTGTCTGACCGAGGACTCCGTCACCATAGAATCCCTATCTCTTTTTCCCCCCTGCGCAACAGGTGACTCTCCTGTGATACCTGGACTCTCGAGTAGAACGTCGTTCGATCATAGGCGCCAGTTGCACAATCACACCGACGAGCAAGAGGCACGGTCGTAGAATGACGATGATATCGGTGCGGCGCCAGGATATTCTGCGCCTTGTACTTGCAGGACGCGCAATGCTGTAACAAAGACAACAACAACATCAATTAATGGGCGAGAGATGATAGAGTTTGTAGAACAGAGTTGTGCCTGGGTTCGTGAAAATAGCAAAGCCAATCAGCATGGTTTGTCCCGAGTGTCTGGGAGAACTTGGAAGGCGCCACCAACGGGATCGACAATCGGCAACTGCCTCACCGATCGCTCACCGAGCTTCACCTCGAGGTGGGGTCGGGAAATCTCAGCATCTTGAACGACCTCACACTGTCAAATGCAGATTAGACTACCCTAGACTGTCCACCTTGTGGGTGTTTCGTTCATTATATCTCTTCTCTGCTCATTACTGCAAGACTTCCCGACTCTCGTTCTAAAGCCAGCCATTCCGTCCACTCATCATGTCCTCTGAAGACACATCCAACGCCCAAGAATGGACACACGTCACCCGCAAATCTCGCAAATCCCGTTCAAAGAAACCCCCTTCTCACCCCCACATCAACTC
>JABFEX010000064.1:0-19663 GCA_013623515.1 Fusarium illudens
GCGTTACATGCATGCACCGCCCGAACAGGCATCGAACCCACGGCGGAATCGCCGTGACAATACACACCTACATACGTAACTGAGGACGTAGAAAATAGCAGCGTGTGCAGCCTGACTCGGGGGAGTACAACACAACAACGAGGAGTTGCACACGGCTTGCGCATGTGTTTGCCATGGTGCAACGCCTAGCCAAGAACTCGAAACAACCATCCGCAGACCTGCGTCAAGTCTATCGACAAAGGCTGCCGAAGCTGTTCGGACGGACCGCCATTCTCATTCTCGCACGGGGACGTCATAAACAAAGGGCCGTTCTACAGCTACAAAGGTGCCATCGACAAGAAGGGAGGAGAACATGTAGATCCCCCATCAGACCAAGATCCGCCATGTTTGACAAGACATGGATCGTGCGGTCGCTGGGACCGAAATTCCGCAGCATGATTGGACCCTTGGCGCTCGGAAGATTCAACACCCACATCACCCTGGCCCATCCGTCGGATCGGGCCAAGGAGGAGGGACCGCAACGGGTGAGGCATGGATGGATGGATGGAGGTCAAGGCAAAGACCCCAAGCCAAAGGCCCGTTGACTCCCGTGCCGTGCCCGCCAGGTGTGTTGAGTGCCGAATCGTGAGATTAACCGCCCTCCTCCTCGGCCACGGCCAAAGAAAGGAAACACCACTAGCTGAAGACTTTCATTTGCTGCTGGCCTTGGCCTGTTTTTGTCTCTGAACGGCCGTGATGCGCACCTGCATCTCGCATCGGTGGCGGTCGACGGTTCCGCGCTGCATCTCACCGGGGCCCAGGTCGGAGACCCTTAGCCCTGGGTCGGGGTGTTTTTCAGCGTGAAAAAGCAAAGATGGGCACGCATGCCCGGCAATCTAATCAAATCAAACGAGCTGGAAAGGAAAAAGAAAAAAAAAAGAAAAAGAAGAACAAGCACAGGGGCGCGTGCAACAAGACGGACTGAAGAGACAAGAGCAAAACAATAAACAACCTAGGGAAAGGCCTATGCAGAAGGGAGAGGGGGCCACAACAGCGTACAGCACGACAGTGAGGACACCGGGGCTTGTGACGGTTCCCCGATCTCTCCACCACGAGACAGACAGCGAATGGCCCCTCCTCTCCATATCCGCGCCCTTGGGCACCCAAGAACGGTTGCGTTGACGGATGCGATCATCGCCAGAAGCCCGCGATGTCACATCGTTTTGCTCCCACTTCCCTGTTGGGCGTTGTCGTCTGCCAACTCCGGACTAGCATCAGCGCCTAGAGCAGTAGAGCCCCTTGTTCGGGACGCTGTCGAGCCGGTAGATGCATCCATCACTCATCGATCAGTCATCAGTAAATGCTCCCCTCACCTCACCCAGCCAGTCAGTCGAGCAAGCCAGACATGGATGCAAAAGACAGCAAGCAAGAAAAACGCATGGGGACCCATCCACCCATCAGCGAGACAAACACGCCTGGCCCGGGAATCAGGAATCCCTCCCGCTAGCAGCAAAGCGTAAATATGCCACCCCAGCAAGCACAAGCATGGGTCGTCAAATCAAAGCGCCATCCCCGGTGGAAGGGGTCCCTATTGGGCCCGAGCCGCTCCGGGCGCCAGTCCGCCGTTCTCCTTACCGCTAGGGCCGCTGTCTGGGAAGCCAGACCCTGCTGAAAAGCAAAGGGGAAAAGAAAGCGAAATGCCCTCGACTCGTCTGCTTGGAGGCCCAAGCCTAGACGCCCCTCTCCCACCGTCGGGTCGGTCGTGCTGGCTGGCTGGCGTTGGCGCGATGGATGGAGCTGGGCTGGGCTGGGCTGGGGGGTCTTGTGTGGGCACATGGATGGATTGGATCCCAGATTCAGCCATCTCTCCAGGGGTGCGAAATCGAGATTTTACATCTGGATCTGGCTCATGACAATGCAGTCCTCGACCCTCTGCAGATCGACGTCGATCCTGTGTGCGTGCGTGTCTCGGTTTCTCTGTCTGAGCCCGAGTCTGCATCTGCATCCGCGCATGCGTCTCAGCAGCCATTCACTGCTGCTTCCATCCTGTCTCTACCCGTGTTAGCCCAGGTTGCTGCTGCTCCTCCCGTGTCCCCCGCTCCCGGCAATGTATTCGACGCCAGAGATCTGGCCAGATCCGATGGTGGCTTTGTCCACAGAGATTGGCACGCAAACAACACGACAACATGCACAACTCTTGTTGGCCTCAACTGCCGCTGCTGTACTGTACACAAGATGCAGCTATTAGCTAGCCTCGTAATCCGGCGCTGTGGGTTTCCTCCGCCGGGCATAATCCCAGGCGTCCGGGCATGCTCATCGCTCCCGCGTCTCCATCCAGCGCCAAAATCCCCACTCACGCCAAGTACCGCCAGATGCTGCTGTCCTTGCTACCTATCGGCTGCCACATTCCAGTCTCGCTCATCCCAGCTAGTTACTCAGTCAATCGATCGGGCTGCCCGCGAGACAAGTCATGGCAAACAGCGACAAATCATAAATTCTTCCCTGTACGGTTGGAACTGACGGATTTCAGACTAGAACCGCCAAGGCCGCCTGGTTTGCTCAGGTCCTCGTGGACCGCTCTCAACGGCTGGAAAAAACCTGAGCTGGATGCTCTGTCACTCTTGCTTCACGATGGCCAGGGGATTCAATCTTCTTCAAGGTTGGGGAAGCATTCCCATGTGGGGGTATTGATTCAACTCGTTTAGCTCATCCTTGAACACAGATCTACCGCCGAAAACACTCTTGAAACGCCGTATTCGCCCCAGCTGTACTCCGTACATTTGCTCCACCATGGAGACTCATCCGAGCCATCAAGTGCCGCTTCTCCTTGCCTGAACGCCTGGTATCTCCCTTCACCATTTCCCATGTGCTTCTTCCCATGCTCCAGATTCTTCCGCCTGTGTGGCGGACCGTCGTGGAGGAAAACTAACGCCGAAAAAAGAGTCCACCTAATGTAGCCGTGTAGAAAATCCGATTTTCCGTGTCCTGCCCGTTCTGTGTCTCCTTACGCTGTGTGATTGTGTCGTCAGGCGGCACTGGCCCAAGCCCGTGGTGATAGTTTGCGTGTGCCACAGTTACACCGAAGGCGTGTGCTGCGTGTGCCCGAACCGATTTAGTCCATCATCGTAGAAGAGAAGCCAGCTTCATTCGGGAATCCTGATCCGATGGTTGCTGTCGGGCCTGAGCCTGCTGCTGCACAGGCGAGCTAGGTGCAGTGGGCAGCTGTCCTTGAGGGGGAACGAACGGATACTGTCGGGGTTGGCTTTCTAGTCGGTCCCCAAAAGAGGAAGAAGCGAACGAGCTCAAGCTGGGAAGCTTAGATCCAGCTGGAGCATGGATGTGAGCGCCCCGGATCGGTGGCAACTCGAGTGGCATGTGGAGGGAGATGGGGTGACGACCGGGTGAAGTGGTGTAGTTGGAGCCTACATCCGACTCGGCGGACTCGGAGGTGCAGGGCGAGGGAAGAGGGGCCTCTACCCAAGGCACGGGATGGCGATGGCTTGTAGCCGTAAGAGGCGACAGCTGTGGTGGCAGAGACAGGCTTGGTGTCGAGATGGAGAGCGAGTGTCGGGAGTGGCCGTATTGCTCATCGTAAGGCTGAGGGTTACGTCGACGATCCATTCTCTTGCGGCGGTTCTGGCTGCCATTCCACCAGTTCTTGACAGCATTGTCACTCCGACCATTGAGGCGACGAGCGATTTCGGCCCAACGCTTTCCAATCTCTCGCACCAGTTGATCAATTTGGGCGCCCTCCTGGGGGGTGATGGGCTCGTGGTTGAGACTCGGCTTCAGGTTTTGGTGGTAACGCTCGCGGCATTGCTTGGGTGTCCTCGATCCAAGGGTCTGGGCGATTCGTACCCAGTTGAGGGGGCCGTGAGTGGTGACAAGATCCATCAAGTACGCATCCTCGGCGTTCGACCAAGGACCTCTCCGATGACCCATCGACATGGTTGCGAGACTGATAAACGAAGATGGATTCCGAATCGAGATGCCCAGTTGAACAGCGACCCAGCGGGCGAGTGGGAGGATGTCAAGTCGTAAGCGAGGTCAGGAGGTGTCGAAAGATTCAAGTTTAAAAGATGTGTGTGTTAAGACAGTTGAGAATGTTTGATCAAGCGTTGAAGAAATGGGCGTTGATCTGATGTTTGGTAGATGTAGAAGGGTGGGTGAGGGGGGAGTATTTGAGGCTCTGGAAAAGAGATCTTGACTCAGAAGGAGGGTCGTGAGGTGATGAAATATCCGTGGGAGGAGACCTGGATGGGGCGGCTGGGCCCAACGTAACTGGGTATGGCATGAAGCGCAATGTAGTATGGGGAAAGTAAAAGGTTTGTGACACAGGGAGGGGGGTGCGATGGGGAGGCCGATTCTAGGCACCCCCTCAATAACAAACTTCTCGATCTGCCACCGGGATGCCGCTGTCGAGATAGATGTGCAGGCCATGGATGTTTGGGGCAGGTACGTAGCGCCTTGGGAGGGGGCGTGCGGGTGGCGGCCTGGAGCTGACCCGGGGGTGCCAAACGCTATTTACAGGGATGTGGGGTGTTGACAAGACCCAAGACAGCAAGGACAGGGGTGACTGAGCAACAGGATTGGGTGGGCGTCTCGACCCGCCGCCGTCAAAGCAACACTGACTGACTTGACGGGACTCTCGAGAGAGGGGATGGGCGTGTTGAATCTGGAGCCTGCCCGCCTGCCTGCCTGCCTGGGTGGTTGGCTCCTCTGCCCACGCAGCACGTTCGCCGGATGTGATGAGCTCCGACAGCTGTGGTCGTGTCTACAAGCGCATCGTCCGGCGCCCAGCTCCCTCGACCATCGGCCAGTGCATCGTCCAAATCCCAGGATCCAATCCGTCGGGGCCGCCTCTTTGGAGCCACCTGCTGCTGGTGGCCAACGCCGCCAGGAACTGGCAAAATCTCATACCCGATGAACGCCGGTCGTTACTGTTGCAGAGCGACGTGCCCTCGGCCTGCGGGCCCCTGAAGAAGACGGGACGACGGTGGGAAGTTTGACAAGGCGATCTGGAGCCGCTTTGCGACATCTACGCTGTTGGTCACATACACGAGGAGCCACGCAGGCAGAAGATTGACATCCACACTGTCTTTTCACGGTATTCGTAGCCGCTGCCGCAGCCCTGGCAAGCTCCTCGGTGCGACAAAGTGCCTGACTTTGGCCCTCTCTGTGGGAGTTACGAACACCACGCTCATCCGAGACGCGAAACAGCAACGCGGGTGTTCCCAGAAACCCAGCAGCCGGAGGTCCTCCCACCTGTCAGGTGTCTCAGGCAGTTGCCTGCGCTGTCCTCTTGCAGACGCCTCCCTCTCGCGTCCACCCTTTGGCTCTCCCGCTCTCTTTGCTGGTTGTCTTGAACTGATGTCGAGCTGCAGACGGCGGTGGGTCTTTGCTCCTCAAGCCTTGTGCCTCTGGGCGTGTCAACGAGCCTCGCGCGTCGTCTAAATCCGGCACACAGAGTCGCTGCCATCTCCATCAAAGAAGGCAGATGTACCATCGGTCCATCGTGGCCGGACCTTGCCGCCAACCCAAGCCACCAGAGTCTGCCTCCAATTCCAGCCTCTGGCCGCTCTCGACGACCCCGAGTTGCATTGGGTAACGAGTTCGCAAGGTAAAGTTTGATACGGTATCGTCAACGACGCCGCTGGCTCGATCCGTCCATCCATCTGCCCGTGAGTCCGTCCCCCCCCCACTGGGTAATTGTCATCTAACCCCTGTCAATCGAATTGGTCCAGCAGGCGAGGTGGCGGGCCTTGCTCGGCTGTACATCAATTCTCGAGTGTTAAGCTCAGTGAGGGGAGAGATTGATTCAAAGACAAGCTGTACAGCAGGTGGGTGCTGCTACACGATATCACAAACAGGTGATTGACAGTGTCGCCCTCGGAGCTCTCTGGACAGCAACGCCCTTGGGTTGCAGGGCTGCTCGTCACTTTCACCGTCACCATCGCTGTCAGCGTCAGCGCCGTGGGCCTGTGCAGGGACGGCGACGGGGGGGTTATGGCCGGGACCAGGGTCTGAGGCAGGGCGATCATCGTCAACGGGTGGCTGCTGGCCTGAGCCATCTGGTTGGGATCGTCGGAGTGAACGACGGATGCGTAGTCAGCAGGAGGAGATGCCGGCTGATCGGTGGAGGTGCTTCCGCTTCCACGTCGGTCCTTCTGGCATTGCGCCCGCGTGCATGGATGGGCAACGGCAGGTGTTGCTGCGCAAGGCAAGTCCGTTGGGGCTCTCCGAACCCGTTCGGCTGCCTCATCTTGCCATGGCGCTCTTCCTTGAGTTTCGTGACGATGGCATCCATCCATGGGAGCCGGCTGGAATGGCTGATGGATAATATTGATGGGTCGAATTGCCGGGCCCCTGCTGGAGGTAGCTCCCACTGTCAGCCGACGCCTGGCGGACCCCTCTTGCCCTATTTTTTTCTTCTCCTCGCCTCAGGCAACAGCGACCATTTCTACCTGACTCGCCTGCTCACCAGTTGTTACACCAACAAGCCTATCAGCGAGGTACGCCTTGGACCAGACACGATGCTACGCCCGACGGAACAGGACTCGAGATTGCCAAGGTGCAGATAATGTTCGGTCGGACCCAGCGCATTGCGTACTGTACGCCGGAACATTGATGCATAGCTGGGACCCTGGCCCTGCGCAGCGCTGCACCATTGTCGCATCTCCGTCTCTGCTACATACCTACATACGTCACTGCCTGTTCGCCCATGTTTGCGGAGAAGGCCGACCCAGGCCTGGGGATGGTGACAGAGCCGGGCCCGGTTGAGAAATGACGATGGACGGTAGAAACGAAACGAAACAAAAACGCCCTCGTTTAAAGGCAAAGATTGACCGGGGAGCCTGTCTCGCTCGGACATCAGCCCACGCCTTCGTGGTAACAACGCATAACGCACAGGCACAGAATAATCAACAAGTCATATTTTCGGCCGGCTGCCCATTCTCTCGGTGACCTTTCACCGGCCTGGGAGCAGCCAAGGGTTGATGACATCTGACTCGCTTCCCCTCGCTAGGTAACATTGGCATTGGCATGGCGGTGACCAGCGCAACCCTCGTGGACTTGGTCCCTGGATCGATAACGATTTGAGCGGCAGCCCCAGCTCGCTGCCCTGTACGGCGTATATGTGTACGGCGATATAGGCCATTGGTACCTGGAGCAGGTGGCCCGTCTGCCTGCTAGCAGGAATAGCCGGTGGCATCGATGCTGCTGGTATGCGCCCGGCACCCAGCACCTCGGCCAGCGACAGCGAACGGCCCCCAAGGAACACCCGCTAGGACCAAAGCGGGAGAGAGGCCCGGGCGACCAGATGACGCTGCTGCCAATAGTCTGCATCTCCGCCCCGACGGTAATGGAGCCCCTAGTCCTCCTTAGTCGCCCTCGGCCACTAAAAGCAAAAACCGTTGTGGCGTCAGGCCTCCCTCGCTGTTCTAAGCTCTTCTGGGCGACGCCAAGCGAGCCGAGCAACGGTTTTTCAGCTCAGCTCAGCTGGCTTCTGCCTCTGGCTGTGTTCACATTGCCCAATGATGTTGCGCTCTGCCCTGTTTGTTCCGCGCTTCCTTGCTCCATGCCCTTCTTTCAGCTGCGGCCTGGCCGCCTCTGGCATCTGTTCAAGACATGACGGGTTGCTTTTCGGAACCAGCATGGGCGCCTGTGCCGACCTTCTCGTACATTAGTGCAACGCGTCTTGCCGAATACATCATCAGCAGAGACTACCACTCCTTGACGTGTCGGATAGACGCCCCTCCCCCCTGGAGACGGATGGACGAATGCCAGGTTCTGACAGCTGGAGCCAGCTGGTCGACTTGTCAAACCAACTGTGACCAAACTGACGGGCCCGCTGATGGGTGCTTTGGCTGTTCGGTTATGACCTACCGACTGCAGGCCCTGTTTGATGGATGTATGACTTAGGGAGTGAGGCCTTGGCGCCCAAGGTTTCCCAAGCCTGTTGACCAAGTCGTTTTACCTTGTATCATGAACTGATGCTTTCTCGTCCCATACATACCTGCTTTGCGCCGTCCACTCACTATCCATACCTATTTGGATACGCAAGGAACGGCGTGATGGAAGTAGTCGCTTGATGCCTTGAAAGCAAAGAATAGTTAGATAGGTTGAAAAGGTGAGTGTGTGCTGTTATCCACCAGGACCTCTCTCAATTGTCCAGAATCGACCATAACCCTGTGTAGCATCGGATTAGATGGCAGAAAAGCCCCAAGTTTCAGTTCCAGGCCAAGCCAAGGGTTCGTCCATTGGCATCCATGTCAGCGCATCTCTCGTGCTCTCCTTCCGCCTCCACAGAAAAACCACTCCTGATCCTATCAGCAACTCATCCTTCCCTCAAGAAGGTCACCAATAAATCTTATAAATAATGAATCGACACGCCAGACTCCAGTCCAAACCAGCCCTCCCACCATGTGGTGGCCTACCGATCCATCTCGTCTACACGTTGGATGTCCTGTCTCGTCATTCAATCATTGAATCCCAAACCGATTCTGTTTCTGGCCTCGGCGGGTTGACCCAAACCACCCTGCTTGCTCCTCACTCACAGGTGAATGTCACCGCCCTCGCCAGCGACCCATCGCTGCCATGCCTGCTCATACGCCGTCTCGACATCGTCAACCCATCGCCGCGTATCAAAGAGCCCACAGTGCCACTTGCTATCCCAGAGCAACTTGCGCATTTCGGCTAAACGCCCATGGCCATGGCCATAGCCGTTCCCTGACATGGTGTAGCTGAGCCCGCTAGCGAGGTGTACCGCGCGCTGCTCGTACTCCTCATCGCTTCTGGCAATCAACTCTGCCGCGGTTCTTCGTCCATCTTCTGATTTTGGCAGAGCCCCCTTCAGGATGGATGCCGCCATCCGAGAGCACATCTTGTACGGGTATCGTGGGAGAGTGAGGAGAGGCGTACTCGACCAGAGAATGTCCGCGGCGGTTGTGTGGGCATTGCATTCTGGTGTGTCAAGAAATAGGTCGCAAACGCGTGCTCGTGAGATATGTTGGCTCTTGGGTGCAACATCGGTAAAGATTAGACGGTTGGCAACCTCTGTGCCAGCCCAAGCCTTGGCCGTGCGTCGGAGATTTGCCTCCCCAAGTTCCGGGAATCGAAGTAGCCATAGAACAGCCTTTGGCACCTGTGCCAATATTCGTAGCCACGACCTGAAGGTTGTAGGTTCAATCTGACGAGGGTTAGTCCATAGGAACCTCCCGATGCCGCCTTTCCCCTGCCCTTTGACGTACCTTGTACAACTGGTTGAAATTCCCCATGATGATGGCATCATCAGCCAGAGTGGGAAAAAGCTCTTTCCGCATCTTCCAACGACGCCTCTGTTCTTGTTCCCAAGTGACTTCACGCTCACCCGCATCGCAGGACTGAGCATGGTCACAACAGAAAAACGTGTCACGGCAGAAGATGATGTTCTCCGAGTACATCCAGTCCTCCCTGTCGCCCTCTGTCTCATCGCGGAACACATCTTCGACTCCAACGTTGCTGCGCCAGGGACGTAGAGTTTCTGGTGGGATGGCCGTGCTATCTGCCAGAATGTAGTCGCACCAGTCCGCTCCCAGTGTACCGGCAAAGCCCATGAAGGACATCTGCACGGGAGCAGGTCGAGCGGCGAATATCTCGTTGCGTGCCCCCCTTGTATAGCCATTGAGATTGACAAGAATGTGAATTCCATCTCGGATGATTTGTTCTACCAGCTTGTCCGCCGGCCAGCTGCTGACGTCGCGGAAAACGGGGGCTTCGCGTTCGATCTGTTGTCGGTGAACAGACCGATCACTCGCCGTGGTGGCGTAGCAGAACGCGCGCGCGCGCCGAGGATTGTGAAACCCGAATACTGATTGCATCCTATCGATTTTCTTCTGTTAGCAGCTTGAACTGTTTAGTTTCTTCAAGTGGATTTGCCTACAGATGAGCCAAGGGATGATTGTTGAAGTCTGACGACACATAACCCACGTTCAAGTAAGGATTGGGTGGAGGAGGCGGGGGGTAAACTGTTGATGGCAGCCATGGCAACCGCAGCGTCGAGCAGGATATGCGAATTCCATTTCGCTGGGATATAGCTCGGATGTCCTTTGCCGAGAGTGGACAAGTAAACGTGTGGAATGGTAGAACGGTTGGTGCTGATGGTACTGTGAGACTGTTGGGCAAACGCAACCGTGTGTATCGAGAAGTTGTTTCGGCTCCAGATATATAGCGATCTCGGTACCATTTCCATTGTGTCGCTCGAGTCGCACGCTCCACAAGGCGGACGATGTGTGAACCCTCCCACGGCTTCTTGCTCCATTCCCTCAATGCTTCTTCGAGCGGGAATGACCCTATCAGGCCAAGATCCCGCAATTGCCTTGCAATGGTGGCAACGATGCTGTCCTCGAGGACACCGCGCCCCCAATGTGATGCCTCACTGAGTTGGCGACCGATGATGCGGACAACGCGGTCTGTAAGGCCACTCTCATGTCCCACAGAGCGTGCATCAATGAGGAGACCTTTGTCGTCAACGTGCCATCGATCATACCTTCCAGACTGTAGCATGACTCCGCCCCGACCTCTCCAATCGCAGACAGAGTTCAAGGCCGTGGACAGGCCACATACGGCTTCGGCAAAGTCTGGATTGGAGCTCACAGCGCGTTTGTAGTATGCAATTGCATCATTGATACGCCCCCTGTCTTTGACAGCATTGGCCAAATTGGTCAGAGCGATATCAAAAGTCCCGTCGCATGAGACAGCCTGCTCATACATTTGAATGGCCAGATCTAGTTGGCCGATGTCCTTCAACAAGCTCCCGAGGTTGGTGTGGAGATGGACGTGCTTGGGATCCAGACGCAGGCCGTAGTGGTAATACGCCAGGGCCAGGGCTAGGCCGCTGCCTGGGACGATGCCAGGAATGTTTGGCTGAGGGAACATGTCGATGCTTGCGTTGGGAGGATGAGAGGTGGCCTGCTGCACACCTGCCAGGAGAATGCCGACATTGTTCGCAGTAGAGGGGCTTTCCTGAAGAGAAAGGGAAAGATAGTAGAGAGCTAGTATGTCTTCAACACCAGAAGGACGTCGCAGGATGTCTGGGGCGGCGTGCCCGCTCGATAGGGCGTCTTGAAAGATCTTGGCGAGGGACAAAAGCGAGTTGCTCGTGGTTTGCACGGCTGCTCGCTTTGTCGAGCCCTCGGCAACAAATCGCAGGCCTGGTAACTCGCCGGTGCCACCGAATACAAGATGAGCAGTGTGCCGGGCTCGTTCGGGAGGCAGCAGCAGAGGCCTTGGAGCATTGCGGGGCTGTCCATTTGAACGCGAACGAGTGTCTACTGGCGATAGAACCGTCTGGATTTGACGGACCAGCTCTTGAATGCCGCTCATGCGGCGACCGAGGCTGATTAAAACTGCTTCTTCGAAGGCTGCCGACGCCCTGTTGACTTCCTTGAGACTGTACAACATGGTTCCTTTGGCATGGATTAAGGCCAGGATGCGGCCATTCTCTTTGCCCGCGATGGCGTAACCGCTTGATCCAAAACCGTGGGTCTTCATCACTTCGCCGTGAGGCCCAACTTTCTGATGCTGCGCCTGCTCCAAGTCAGTAATCTGGAAATCTCGAGTCGCGGCAGTTCGAGGATAGGTGTCGCGAGTAGCTGGTAGCCCACTGCCACTGGCGTGCGGTAACTGCGTAGAGGATGGCGGTACTCTCAAAGCATGCTGCACATAGTCGATGATGTCCACAGCTTCTTTGCTGCGCTTCTTGTAAAGAAGCCCGACTAAGTGCTCGACGGCTTCCAGATAACTGGGTTGCACATTGACAGCTCGGATCCAGTGCTGTTCGGCCTCATCTTGTCGATTGAGACAGTATAGAGTGGCGGCTTTGTTTGTAATTGCCTCGACATGACTGCGAATGCGTCAGACACCAGGAACAGCCACTTGACAGTTCACCCGGGGAAGTGTTTTACCTCGAGTCAAGGGTCGTAATCCTCGAGAACCATTCTAATGCCTCCTCATATTGCTCGAGACCATAGTGTAGACATCCTCCGAGCATGATTCCATCAATCCAGTTCCAGCTACTTTGCTCACAAAGACTGGTCAGCATCTCCAATGATGACTTGGCTCCTGCGAAGGGTGTGGTTTTGCCCGCAGACGGGTAGTTGCTGAACGCCCCCTGAAGGTGTGGCGTTGAATTCCCTCCAACGTGGTAATCCCGTCTGTGGTCACCCTCGGTCATAAGCCTCGTCCCTGTGACCTCCTTTACATCCGGGGTCTCGGAGAATTTCAAGCAAGGCTTTGGGGGCTTCGGGTACATGAGAAGCTTAGGTGATGTGTTGTGCCCCGTGACGCCCTTGGCGGGATGAGGTCTCCGGATAGTTTGAAGATAAGACAAGAGATCGACATAAGCCCTGTGACCCTGCGACAATACCTTTTCGCGGAAACCTGGCTGGCTACTGAAGCTTGTAGGCCGAGGATAAGCTTGCATCACCAGGCTTGGGTTGAACGTGGGATTGTACTGGGGCTCGAGGCCGGCTGTCGGAGTAAACGAAGGCCGGTACGCCAAGGACATGAGATGCTGCGGAACAGCTCCAAAGTCGTGCTGCTGGACATGCCTCGTCGGGAGGACGCCGGTTCGCGTGTGGTTTTGATAACTCCAGGGAGTGTGTATGGGTACTTGGCCAAATGGTAACGAATCGTTCATCACCACTGGCGGCGGACAAAAAGCCCGAACGTTGTATTCATGAGCCCTCATCAAGGGTTGGTATGCGTTGGGAAACATCCCAAGCGCATCAGGCTGGCCATGTGGCGGATAGTGTCCCTCGGCCGAGGGGAAGGCTTGGTGACTTCCAGGGAAGGGTCCATCATGCACTGACGCATCGTTCGCATAGGGCCAGGGCGAGGAGCCCAAGCGGGTTTGTTGTTGAATATCATCACCGAGCCCCATATGTCCAGCTGGGGAATGATGATGGTGGTCAATGCCGGCGGCATAATGGGGTTGGTGTATTAGAGGGCCTGTTGGCGGGAATGCCGTGGCAGTCGCAGATCGGGGTAGGACCAAATGTTTCGAGGGAGGTGGGCCATGCGAGAACAAGGAGGGCGACCCGTCATAACCGGCATCGATGGTACCATTTGGAGTCTTTCGGCGAAGGTGGTGCTCTGGGCGTAACGGGTAGAGGGGAGCGGCAGATGCCGTTGCACGCCGCTGTGATTGAGACGTGCGAATCGGGAACGTTCGCTGGTATTGGGAGGTAACGTTTCGAGGGTAATGGTCGCTGAGCGAGGCGGCGTTGTTCGAAAACGCGGCGAGGGTATCGAGATTCGACGGCGGCGGCGTCACCGCATGAGGGGGCATTTGAAGGAGAGGCAACATGACAACGGGGTATATTGGCGAACAAGCAAAACGGGCTGGAAAAGCAGTACGAAAGACACTGGTAGACGGCGCTCATTCATGGCCTGCAGGTCAAAGAGCATGGCTAGCGGGACCGCTGGGTATCGAAGTGTTGAGCCGATTGCTGATGGGCATCTGGGCTGGCTTGAAGGGCGAGGACGACGCCAGCGCCGGACCAACAGCTCCAGATGATGTCGCGAAGGCTGTCGTGTTCTGAGCCGAGTACAGCGCCTCTGGGGCCTCCTCCTGCAGCGAGACAAGGACAGCGTCAGGTGTTTGGGCCAGCGACCCTGCGAGGCAGTACCGCGATCGCGAGTGGAGGAGGGAAATCAGGTCGCACAGTCGAATCGGGCGCTCGCTTCCATGGCCTCAATGATGGGTATCGATTCGTGGGGGTTGGGTGACAGGATCGTATGCGTGTTCCGGGGCGCCGTGTGGTCGGTCAGAGATGAGTTGGGATGTCGAGGTAGATAGAAGGAGGCACGCAGTCGGTAGATAGGTAATAGTGAGTTGGTGTATACTGATTGACAGTCATTAGGTGGCCGGCGGAGGTTGAATGGAGCAAGCAGGTAGGAGGAACCTTTGGAACGGCCCAGACGCTGCTCCACAATGGGGCGGGAGGACGGCTGGGCTAAAGTGCCTACGAGTGCTTGGAGCTCGAGGAGCACATACCCGGCCTTAATGCCACACAAATTGTGCACAGCCCGCGGCCCTCCCCCAATGGGATGCTGGGCTGGGGTGGGCTCAGGTAATGCCAACAAGGAACAGCCAGGTCTCTGCTTACCCCGTGCCAGCCAGAAACCCCAGCTTGTAGCCACTAACTGACGACGCCGGATTACATGATGTGCGGGCAGAGGTTTCGGCCGCTGATTGCCATTTTCTTGCATTGGCTTAACTGAGGGCTGCCTCCTTTCTTTGAATGACATGCGCTTGGTGATTCATGGTGGCTTAAAGGTGATGCAGCTCGGTAAGGTACCTGCCAGATCGGCAGCCCGAACTCTCCATCGTTTGGAGGTACAGCATGCCCAAGTCATTGGACATGGGCAACCAAGACGTTGCGGCAATCACGAAATGTATGTACAGGCGCAATCCCGCCAGATCCACGTCCACGTGAGCGAGCCATGCTCTGGGGCATCCCGGCTTCGTCGGCAACGCATGGCAGCATCACTATCAAGGCACAACGCGAAACGTGCACGGTGTTTGATATGGATCTTGTCGTAGGCTTCATTTACTATGGTGAATCGAGGACGCTGCATTGGATCTACCTTATGGGGAAGCCAGGAGCAACATGACAATACACTTGCGAAAGGAGAGTCTTGGGCGTGAAGGATCATCTCTTCGCCACGTTGATGATAAAAGCTCGCTTTACACAAGACATGGCTATCCAGAACACAGTTTACATACAGAGGATAAGGGAGGGTGAGTGTGGCCTTGATGATGGACCGCTGCATCCACAGAGGCTTAGAGCCAAGATGCCGCGGTGAGTAAGGGGCTGTCGATTGCATCGCTTGTTCTTCCTTGCACAAAAATAGAAATAAACCATAGTGCATATTGGTAGATTTCGGAGTGAGTCAAGGGTTTTTGCTTTCGCATCGGTCGCATGGTCACTTCACAGGAGGGCGGTTGGGATTGTGATTGTCTTCAATTCTTTTTTGGGGGAGGCATTCGATTCTTTTGTCAAATGACCAACACTTACTCCTCAGGAACTGCGGACTCGTCAGCGTGCTATCCAAACAACATTCTCGATATTACTTACTCTCGATATCGCCACTGTCGATACCCTCAATGATGGTCTGAGGAGGCTTGCCGTCGACCTGGCAGCCAACACTGTAGGCCGTGCCCAGAATCTCCTTGACGGTACCCTTGAGCTCCTTGGCGAAGGACTTGTAGCGCATCGTGCGGGCAATGTCGACGATTTCGTCAAGGCTGACAGACTTGCTGTGCTTGATGTTCTTCTCCTTCTTGCGGTCGCGAGGAGGCTCCTTCAGGGCCTTGATGATGAGGGAAGAAGCGGTGGGAACAACAGACACCTGAGCCTGACGGTTCTGGATGGTGAGCTTGACAGTCACGCGCAAGCCTTTCTGTGGTGGGATATTAGTCCAGTTCTTTCGACGAGTCGATCGAGAATCTTACCCAGTCGCCGGTGGCCTTGGCAATGTCTTCTCCGACCTTCTTGGGAGAGAGACCCAGAGGACCAATCTTGGGGGCGAGAGCAGAGGAAGCACCGACCTCACCGCCAGTGGCGCGGAGGTGGCTGGGGTATGTCAGTCTCAAGGGCTTTGCGAAGCTGGGCGACAGTGTTGAACGTACATGACCTTGATCTCGTTGGGGTCGAGCTTGGGAGCTTTTCTCAGCGTTAGCAGGCCCAGACATTTTGACTCGAGAGGGAGGAGAACCAACGCATTGCGGCGTCGTTGAGATCGGCAGAGGCTCGTGGTTTGCGTGCCGGTGAAGGAAGGAGAAGGATGTGGTTGGGAAAGTAATTGAAAAGGATTGTCGGACAGAAAAAATGAGAGGAGAAAATTTGAAGTAGAGCTGTGTGCCCCACAACCGTGCCCTAACTGACCTGCAGCCGAGAAGCGGGCTTAGTCATCCAGTGCCTTCGCTCAACCGTGTCAATCTCACAACCACCAATCACAGCAGGTACATACCTACCAAGGGGTCTTTTCCTGACTGGTATTGTTGGCTTGTGGGATTCCTCCGATGTGGTCGAGGAAGTCAATAAGTACCTGTTCACGTTTGTTCCACTTTGCTTCTATCTTCTGAACTGAGCTTGTCAGATTTGTACAGCTAGTTGGTCTAAAGCCCGCTTCTCATGCGTGGATACACTCTTCCTTGGCTATCACGTCCACCACCATCGCCGCCCCAGTCTACAAGGCGGATATTATGCCGGTCTGTTCTCAGCGCCAATGAGAGTATCTATTAGTTCTCCCGGTGCCACAGTGTGAGATGCCGCGCCCATGCGCAGATGTTTAATTCTCATGTTTGAGAGCATGCGGGCGGTTTAGTTAGTTCCGCTGACAGCAAGCCTGGATTTATGGTCAGCGAAAAGTGAACAATGAGGATGTCAGCGAGTGGAACGCCATACTTCATTAGGTGATCCATAAATGTCTGCAAAGACACATCATCAGTGAAGATAGTTTGCGCAGTTGTAGCCCCAACACCGCCATAGGGTCCGGTTGTATGGGTTGTGGATGGGTTGAGCTTGGACAGGAGGAAGCGAGCCTGAGATCCCCCGGCGTCACAGACGATGAATCGTGGGAGGGGGAATCGGTCTGTGATGAGATCCTTCAAGGAGTGAGCAGCATGGTCATTACGCATACGAAGGGTTGACTTACGCGAGCATCTTCCTTGGGCTGCTCTAGCAAGCTAGCAAAGTTCTCGTAGCCTTCCTGTTCCTGGTACCCGGCTTTCCTCCACTCCGCGATTGTCTCTCCATGAAAGATCAGAATATGGAAGAAGGTGTCCAGGAGGAGGATGTGCGTTGGCTGAATGGAGGCCGAGTCGAGCAGGACAGGCTGTCCACCGTCCTGGTCAAACGTGTACGAGTCTAGAGTTGGCTGAATCATGACGAGAGAGTTGCCAACGTCCTCGTGATTCAGCACATGACGGTAGAAGGCTGTTTCGTCTGGCGAGTTGTTGAAGACCTGGAGGAACTGGCTTCGACGGAGGTGGAACATGAACTGCGGGTACAGAGTGAAGTTCTTCTCCAGTCGAAATGATGATGGGTCATCTTTGCGGTAGTCGGCAAACCTCGAACAGAGCCGGATCAACATTCTATCAACCCAACGCAGGACGTCTGGACCATCGTCGACTTCGGCCTTGAAGACGGCGATCCGCGACATGAGAACCGCAGCAGCTTCCTGGTCGAATGACTGCGCGATGGCAGGATCGCCGGCGGGGCTGCTCAGGGGCCTTGAAATCGTCGTGACACGAAGATGGAACTGACCAGAAGAGTGCTGATAGTATGTTAGGAATTGCATCATGCCATTCTGTGGTGCCTGTTGGTGTGTTGCAGCGCCCTGGCCAGCGATTTCAAAGTAGATTCCGTAGCTCGACTTGGGGTCAATGCCACACATCTTCCAGGAGCAGGTGTTGCCAATTCCACATTCTGTTTCGCCGACGGAGATCGACTTTTTGTTCAGCGAAACCGCATGGCCAATTAGACCGGTCACTTTCAGTTCTTTTGTGGTCAGTACTTCCAAGACGGCGTTGAATCCCATCAACAGGTTGTCATCGCCATCCTTTTCAAAGATCCTCACGAAGGATTGTTTGAACATGGAAGAGGTGAAGCTGTCGGTGAGAATCATATGTCCGCCCGTTGAATTGCACAGCCCCTTCATTTCAAGCAGGCCTACCTGATCGAGGCAGCCGGCAAAAATGTCGATAATATGACCGTTGTGGGCAGTTCGTTTGGCCAGGTTCTCATAGAACTATGGTATGGTGGTGAGTCGTGGACTACTCATAACAACGGGGTTCTTCGGGCTTACCTTCAAGGCCTTCTTGTAGTACTTGACGTTGTCTCGGTCAATATCGTGATGCGATCGAATGGGCTCTCTCAGTTCTGGCCCAACCACCATGCCGGGGCCCTCAGTCGCAGGTCCGCCCGCAAAGAGCATGACGCGACCACCAGCATTTTGGAATGACGATTCCATGAGGCCCACGGCGACGCTGAGGGCGACGCCGGTGCATCGAAGGTTGCGTCGATCGTTTGCAACAGGCCAGGGGTCTTTCTGAAGAGATTCGAGAGCCTTTGTCAGCTGAAACTCGGCCTGCTGGACAGGCAAGAGGAACCGTGATGCCGGGCCAGCAGGGAATGGTCGACCAGGTTGGGGCTGCATGCCGGGTCGGACACCAGACGTTGAGAGTCCGAGCATCTCTTGCACCTGCTTCGCGGTGTATTCCTTGCTGCCCCGGAACACGTAGGATTTGGCGCATTCTTCATAGCCGATTTCGTGCACATGGGCCTACATCACTGTTAAATTGGGGGCGAAATGACGGGAAGGGGTGCTGTGTACCATGGTGCCATACGTGATGAGACCAACCAGCGAGTTCTCAGGCAACAGGCTTAGGCTCATAACCAGAGATTCCTTCAGGGAGGCGAGGCTGTCTGCCTCTTGGCACATGTCCACCACATATAGAAAGATCGGAGGGGCAGGGGCGGGCCGTGAGAGGCGATATTCGATGGTGGTGTTCGCAGGGTGCAGCTCGGGAGGGATGGCGTTGGCGGTGATGTCTTTGTAGTGGGGGGGAAGCTGGTTGCGCGACAGACAAAAGGGACAGATCCAGACTCGGGCGCGAACATCGACTTGGCTGTGAGAGGGTGTTAACACGAGGAAACAAGCCAGAATGATGTATCGCAAGCTGACCAGAAAGGATTCAAGACCGAGCGACAGGGCTGTTTGCAGGTTACAGGCTCGAAGTGTAGCAGAGGAGTATCGGGTTTCTCCTTCAAAGGGGTATAGAGTGCACCGATCGGAACGACAAGCCTTGAAGCTTCCTGCAGAGAGGTTAGCTTCCGAAGACTTGGTACAGTCACTGCGTCCTACCATCCGGGAGCTGGGAAAGGTGTTCCAACTCAAACGAACGCCATCGCGATCCTCGATCTCGCCCCATTGCTCTTTTGCCGTCTCGTAGTCCATCGTGCCGGTTGTACACGATGAAGCGAAATAGGATGATGAAGGAAGCAGGAATACGGGGACTGGCGTGTTGGATTTGAAGAAGGTCGTGGGAGGAGAATGGGGAGAAGTTGGAGAATGATAGCTCCTGTAGGTAGCTATCTAAGCTGCCAAACCTGTTGGGCGATCTTTAGTGTAGTGGACAATGGGTGGGTAGGCGGTTGTTGACAAGGTGGCCGCCCCGTTATGACGATAGTGCCTTAGATAAGGATATATTCTAAGCCTCAATTGAGGACCTGTGGTGGAGTGGGGCACTAAGTTGCGAGGACCCGCCACTGAATAGAGCCAGGTACCGAGGTTTCGCCATCACCCCCTTTTCGTTATACTTTCTTACTAAAATACCTAATTTTAGATAATAAATAATAAATAATAATAAAAATATAATAATAATAAAACTTCTTTTATATAAAATTAGATTTTTAAAAGAGTTTTTTAATAAATAGATTATCTTAAAAAGTAATATTGTTTTTTTTATATAGTTTCTTAAAAATAGCCCTATATAGATTATATATAAATTTAAAGAATTTATAATACTTCTTATAAAAATAAGTAAAAGATAATATATATAAATATATATAGTTATTAGATATTTAATTATAAAAAGATTATAATTAAGATTTTCCCTTATTGAAATTACTGTTGA
>JABFEX010000065.1:0-16802 GCA_013623515.1 Fusarium illudens
TATAGCGTGGATATAAGAGCTACTTAGTCTCGTGGAATAACTATGGCCTTAATAATGGCGATAAGTTAGTCGGGCCGGGACCTAGTATGGATAACGGAGGGCTAGGACGGCCATTCGGACCGGAGTTAGTAGCGGGGGTAGATGAAATAATTAGGCCGGTATCGGTAGTAGAGATTATTAATGGAGTCGAGGGNNAGTCGCTCGTAGGAAAAGACATGTTATATATGGTTCATAATGAATCCGAACATAGGGAAGTTTCAACTAGTCAATTCAATAGAGAACGAACTCTAAATAGTACAACTCTAAAGATTAACTATAATGATATTTGGGATTAAAAGTAGCTGCCCAATGGCGACCTTGGGGCAGTAAACCCATCCATCTCCTCTCAGCGGATTAGAGGGGTTCACAAGCACCCTGGTCCTCGCCATAACGACCCTTGTCCGAGCTGACCACTTGCATCTTCAACCTGCGTCTCGATGCATCTCTAGCTAGCTTTTTCCCCTCATCGATATGCAGATATCGTAAGACAAGTCGAAGGCCAGAACGGCAGAATGGAGGGGCTGACTCGTGCCGTATGCAGTTGGCGGGCAATTAATAAAACGGCGACCCAGAAACTCTCTTGAGCCATTTCTCTACGCTTCTGTCTATTCTTTCATTCTTCTCGTTATGGTCTCTCTTGCTCGATCACTCGTGAGCCTTCTCGCATCGGCCTCTATCGCCACTGCCGGTGCGTACAATTCGGTCATTGAAAGGGATGTCGTCATCATCGGCGGAGGCGGTTCTGGCGCTCACGCTGCCTTCCGACTGCGAGAAGACTTTGGGAAGAGCATCATCGTGATTGAGAAGGAAGCCATGCTGGTGAGATCTTGATCAATGAAAATATATGCAGCATTGCCTAACAGCCCTAGGGAGGTCATGTCGACTCGTACGTTGACGCTAGCTCAGGCAAAGCCTACGACTACGGCGTCGAGTCCTTCATCGATGTCAATGGTGCCTCCGACTTTGTCACGCAGCGCCTTGGAGTTGAGGTCAAGCCCCCCGGTCGGATGTCACGATTAACCCGCTATGTGGACTTTACAACCGGCAAAGAAGTCAACTATACCGGCCCTGATCCGGCTGCTCTGGGGGCAGCCCTGGTCAAGTACGCTGAACTCTGCGCCCTGTATGAGGACATGATTCTTCCAAGCTTCTGGGACTTTCCGGCCCCCGAGGACATCCCCGAGGATCTACTCATTCCCTTTGGCGCCTTTGCCAAGAAGCACGGCATTGAAGCCCTCGTTCCCATGTTGTTCTAGGTCACTGGACTTGGTGTTGGTGACGTGACTCGTCAAATGACGCTGGTTGTGATGCAAGCGTTTGGCGGGCCTATGGTACGATCGTTTCTCGGCCAAATGACCTCTTTTGCCCCGTCCTCTGGTCGCAACCAGGATATCTACGATGCATTTGCGAAGAAGCTGGGGAAAGATGTGCTATATTCGTCCACGGTTATCAAGTCTAAGCGAACCAAAAAAGCTGTTCACCTCACAGTCAAGACATCGTCGGGTAGACTCGTCAAGATCAAGGCCAAGCGTCTGCTGCTGTCCATCGAACCCACCAAGAGCAACCTCGCTCACTTCGACCTTGACAAGACGGAAACTAAGGTCTTCTCCAAGTTCGACTACAGCCGCCTTTACGCTGGTATCGTCTCTAACCCGGCGCTACCCAAGAACTACTCTATCACCAACCTGCCCGAGGCTGCCGCTCCCAGCAACTTCCTCGCCTTCCCCGACCTTCCTTTCCTCGCGCGCTTCGAGTGGATTGGAAGCAGCGCGACCGAGGAGCTTTTTCGGATCATGGTCATTGGCGACAGAAGCCTGGATAGCAAGGATGCGAAGAAGTTGGTCCAGAAAAACTTTGACACACTTGTTAAAAGCGGTGTAGTTGAGGCGTCTGGTTCAACCAGGATCAAGTTTGTTGCTTATGCGCAGCATGGTCCCATGCACATGCACACCTCAGCCGAAGAGATGAGAAAGGGCTTTATCCAGGATCTGTACGCCCTGCAGGGTCTGCGGTCGACCTGGTGGACTGGCGGAGCCTGGGTTGCGAACTTCCAGACTCATCTTTGGTGGTTTAATGACCTGTTGTTGCCCAAGTTGATTGAGGGGATATAAAAGAAAACGTTTCGTTAGTTCATTCCATAGGACTATACAATTTCTGCTACGGTTGCTTATCAATCTCTCTTATTCGGATTCCCCAGCGTGCCAATAATTGTACCTCGTCGACTTGACTATGCATTTCAAGCGTAAAGCCCCAACCTCAGTTTTCCTGATCTCGTTACTAGCTGGCTGAAGCCCTTAACCGAAGCCCTTGGCGCAGTTTCTATAGAATTTATCTAGATATATATGGACAAACAGGACAATGGCAGCAGAAGATGGTAATGCAGTTTTCTTAGCGTAGCCCGCGTCCTGTTGGGAACGCCAGCCTTTGGTGCATGCCGCAGGAGGTGGATTAAAGACAGTGAAAAAGAGCAGGCGGACTTGGGCAAACGAATGTCATGATGTTCGTTGCCTTGCGGGCTTGCACTTTCATTCAAGCAACTTCGCACTGCGGAGTCAAGGATAGTGAGTCGAAGTCTGAAGGCGCTGACTATATTGACTTGCACAACCTCATGGCGCATCTATTTATCTTACATCAGGGTAACTGCAGCATACCAGAGCCCTATAATCCCAATGAGAATACCAAAACCCGACCCTGACGTCACCCGGCTCGCCCTGATACAGCCCATTGTTGTTTCCAATGACGAGACCGTCAGCCACAAGAGCAAAAGACACAGTTATCAATACATGACGGCATCAAAACCCAATACCGTGATATAGCCCATCATTTCCATTTCTTTCTGACAAAAACGAGGCATTATCCATTCAATCCCCCTGGCTCAGGCCTTCGTACTGCTTTGGTTCCAGAGGATGCATCTCGTGCACGCGGGGATATATAGGCTGGCTGTCGCTCTCATCTGAGCCCAAACTCTCCGACGTTCCGATGTTCGTCTTTGCCGAGAGGCCGCTTATCTCGTAGCTTAACACAGCCCGGGTAAATACAGCGGCGAATACAAAACTGTAGATGAGTGGCAGTGAGTCGGCCAAGGGTATAAGAACGACGCTGCCAATAAGAACAGTCCCGAGGATGATGTGAAGGCCAGCAATGAGTCGGGTGGCAGCTCCGAGGAGGCGCTCCTGAGTCCCTCGGTTCCGTCGACGTTGAAGCATGAGGTCCGGGCCTTGACCACAGGGGGTCAGCTCAGCAATGATCGCCTCGGACCAGCGGTTTCTCTTTCTGTTGCATCCCGAAACGGGTGTAGCCCGGTGGAAGGCCAAGGCGAAGACGACAAAACTGAGTAGATGTATTGGCAAGTTCAAAAAGGCCCATCCAAGCAGCGTGGCCGTTTCCGGTATGTTTGGGACATAGACAACCAACGGGGCCAGGGATATGGCCAAATATGTGAGCCGGTAGACCTGGTAGAATAAGTTCCCTGTTGCCAACATGGCGATACCGTACTCAATAAGAGAGACGAGAACCTTGGACATGAAATATCTCCCGTCTAGAGCCCTCATCGGCACGAGCGATGCAGAGCCCTTGCCGGATTTCTGCAGGATGCCTTCGAAATCGAACTCGGCTGGATTTGGCGACATCAACCCAAAGCCCAGTAACGTCGCCAGAATCGGTCTTCGGGTGCTCAGGATGCTGATCTCGGCCATGCTAGGTCCGAACTGAACAAGGCCCGCAGGTAGAAGCGCCAGCAGAATAGCTGTGACGGCCATGTTTGCCTTGTTGAGCTCTCCAAATGCGTCCAGGACACAACCCATCAACTCGCCCGAGTACTTGTGACCCCAGCCTGGATCAGGGAGGCTCTCGTTGAAGTAATTTGCAAACTCCTCGGGACATTCTTTGTGGAAGCGCGGTTTGGCGAATTGTTCCACAGTCGGAAAGAATTGTTTGAACTGGGAACGAGAGCGATCGAGCCTCGCAGCAGCCAAAGATGCACATAGACCACAGGCGGCCAGAAGGTAGAGTGGGTTCGAAGGACGCATTTCGAAGGGCTTGGAGATGGTAGTCCGATACTTGCAAAGTATTAAATGGGAGAAAGGCTACACATGGGAAAGAAGAGGAAACTTTGGTATAAAAGAAGAAACATGTCAGAGGACCAGCCCAAGCATAACCCCGGTCTGACAGGGGCATTGTCACGCAGCCTTAACTTGATGCTTGACCTTGACTGGAGACAGTCTCTTTGTCCAATGAGGGGACCTTTTCGTTGATCTATCCCTTGTGGAGAAATGCGTCTCTGCGGCGCAGGCTGACGGGCAGGGGAGAGAGTAAGCACAATTGCTACAGTAAAACAGGTCTATAACGATCATCGATCCCTCGCACGCCCCCTTGGAAGTATCTTTTCTCCACTCTTACATATGTTATAAGCCCAAAGTGACATATTCTCGTAACGATATTTGCCCAAAGGGCTCGCTAACTAATACACCAAACAGGGCACCCTTCCCTTCTAGATCGAGCCTAACGAACGGGTCACTTTCCTAGATAGGCCTTAGCCCAGTCTTTGGGTAAGGATAACCTCTTTGAATCTGGCCCCTACTTATCTTAAGCGAGGGCGCCAGATGGAACACGCCGTCACAAGTTCGCGCCAGCCGTGGTCTATAACGATGTGGGGCGTCAGCCCCTTGGTTTCTGACCTCTCCCCGGCCTCTGGAGAAAGGTAAGGGTCACCGATTGGCCCCGATTAGGTGACTAAATATCGAGATTTGACAGCAACTCAGGTTTTTCCACAGACAAGGGGGGTCAGGAACCAAGGGGGGGTCGGTCAACACGGATCGACGGGTATGGTATGATAGTTTGCATATGAAAATAGAAACCCGGGCTTATCACCCCAGGTCTAGTCCTCGCCGGCTCTACCCTTGAACTGGATTGGGACCGAGAGGCTGAGTCTTAAGCAGCATTGGTAGCTCATCGTTCGATAGTCAACCATCGTTCAATCAGACCGGTCAAGAGACATAGAGATGAATAACGAAACAGAATCTCACATACGACCATACCTACTGGAGAACTCGGGATCCCGTCCGCTCTCCGTTCGATAAACCGGTAAGGGGCGGATTAGTAGTTGAGTCGGTGACGATCAGCGAATCCCCGCTGTTGTATGTATTTTTGTATTTTTTGCGCTTATTTCGCTCTGCACTGATGGACCTAAATGGGGGAAGAAATTGGAGTCGAATCGTCTATTTATGGTGGTACTGTTAACCTCAACGGGCCGGGGGGTCGCTGCCGCATCGTGTCCCAGGTACCCGAGGTAGGCATGTAGTGCAGTTCATTGTTGAGGATAGGACCTCACTACGCTCGACTTTGGGGAAAATGACCATGATAGATTTCTCCACAGGGTGAGAAAATCTCACCCGCGATCTCGGTGCCACACCCTCACTTATTGGGAATACCCTCACGAGCTATCAATGTCTCACTATCCTCAGCATGACCAACATCTACAGCCATTGTCGGCCTGTACCCTCACTACGCACAAGTACAGGATTGCCAGGCAGTTTCAAGGTGGGGAAATTATAACACGGAGTCCACTGTCCATGTCCGCTATGCAAACTATTGTCTATGTAAATGCACTCTATAATCTAGAACCGTGTCAAATGCCAGCCCAACCTTTACCTCCACCGGCGAATGACGTTTATCCCAGCCATCACCGCTCTCCTATCCGTCTATCGACGCCCTGTAATACCCTCACTCATCATTCTCCTGATGAAATGAATGATGCTAATACCCAGTCCCAGACCAGCAAATCCCACAGCCATATACCAAGCTGCCCGGTATCCAAACAAAAGATCAGCCGCCGTCTCTCCACCGTTGTTGACATGCACTTCGACCGTTGCCGCAAATCCTAGGCCGAGACTAATGCTGTAGTTGACAACCGTGCTCACCAAGCTTGCTGCGATACCTTGGTGTTCCCTCTTCACGGCGTTTGACAAGATCAACGTTGCCGCAGGGAACGACATGTCCATTCCCCAGGTCATGATGATCAAGCTGAAAAATGACTGCAGCCAGTAGGATTGTTCAACAGGAGCAGTCATCATCAACACAGTGCCAACTGTGAACGATAGGAGAGCTATCAACATCACCAACGCTGGGTGTGTAAAGTGTAGAAGCCACGCCGTCGTCAGAGAGGCCAGTGCGCCTGAGATAGCGACAGGACTCATCCACGCTGCTGTAAGAAGAGGTGAAGCTCCCCGCAAGAGCTGGAAGAACTCCCAGGCGTAGTAGATCCAAATACCGAAAGAAGCCCAGCCACCGGCTACACAGGCGAGGATAAAGCCAACGTCGCTTGTCAAAGTGTCGAACGGAATGAGTGGGTTCGAGGCAACGCGGAGTTCGATGTAGAAGAAGACTGGGACCAGAAGAACGCCGATGATGAGGAGAACGTAGACGTATGGCGTCTCCCAGCCGACGATTGGTGCTTGGTTCCAGGCAAAGTTGAAGAGGACGAGAGCAGTGATACCGGTTGTCGCACCCAGAAGGTCCAGTTGATGCAAAATTTCTCGCCATGTCATACTTGACGAGGAGAGCTTGTGAGGCGGGTCTGGGATGATGAATGATGCCAGAACAGCAATTGCAGCCAGTCCAATGGCGAACGAGTAAAAGGCCCAGGGCCACCATTCTTCATGATCTTTGACAAAGAGACCGGCAAAGGCAGCGGCAAAGACGTTACCGCCTGGCGCGCAAGCTCCGAAGAGAGCGAACGCGAGTGTTTTCCTAGGCCCTGGATGATAAGAAGCTCCAAGAATCGCTAGGGCATTGGGCATGACGAGGGCCGGACCAATGCCCTGAAAGACTCTTGCACAGACGAAGAGGACGTGGTTGGAGTATGTGGCGAGACCTGCGATCATTGACCACAGGGCAAACCAGACGAATCCAATCAGAAACAGACGCTTGTAACCAAAGACATCTCCAAGGCGGCCAGAAACGAGGATGAAGGTGCCGACTGTCAGACTATAGCCAGCGATCAACCAGCTGAGCTCGGCCGGGTTGCTGAGGGAGAATGAGGCGCCAATAACGTGCAACAGGTTGAGACAGTTTCCTAGCGCGCCTTGGGTCATGAATTGAGCCATGCAGATGGTTGAGATGAAGAGAATCTCATGAGGCAGCGAAAACGTCTCGGCAATGGATATGGCAGATTTTGTGCGAGCCAGTTCTTCATCGTCGGGAGTTGTGATGCCATTGTTCTGCGAGATGACCTCGCCATCGGCGGTACGCTCATCTGCGTTCATGTCAGCTATGAATTCCATCAATTGAGCATCTATCTCACCTTTTTCTTGCTCCGTGAACGCCATCTTGAACCTGTTGATGCTGATATTAAGGAGAAACTCAAATTGTCACAAAGTTGAGCACGGATATAAAAGCCTTCGGCGACAAGTCCGTTGTCGGCCCCGTATATCCGGATATCCATGAGTGACATCAATGAGGCCCTGTCGGTTGCCACGACGGCAGTTTCTGGCGGCGATGTGACCCTGATTTCTCAGCGTAATTACAGGGGGTAACGTAAGGAGTAAAAATTAATATTTCGTCGCTTGCTCGTCCCCCAGGGAGAGGTCAAGATCGTGAGGTCATCTCACGGACTGAGGACGGAATGATGAGAGCTCCCAGAGTACCTACTCCCCGGTAAGTGCCGTGATGCGGGAGAAGGATGTGAAATGGACATCAACAATGTCCTGAACTTCATACTACCTATCGGCTCAGTTATCCCATCAAGGGCCGGGCTTGAACTATATAAAAAAACGCAATAATATATACCTTTTCTGCGCCGACAATCCAAGCGGGTAGTGCATCGCTGAGCTTCACGCCGGCGTATGTACCCTAGAGGTTGGCTCGCCCTGCAGCGCAAAGGTCTCTCAACTTGATCAGAATTAGAAAGGCTCTTCCAAAAAGAATGACATCTGAAGGAATCTCAGTATGGCCATCGAAAGAGTACTTAAAGAGTCCACATGAAGCATTGGGAAGACACCGATGAAGAGGAGAAGAGAAATGCATACGAATATACACAAGAGAAGAGAAACTATCCCCCCAAGACTTCCGATTCCTACCTCCTTGCTAGTCAGGGTGAAATAAGTATTCACATCAAAACAGTGCGTCAGCGCCTTCATACTGCTCTTTCCGTCGTCGTGAACCCAGTCCTGTCCTCGAAAACGGATCTGGAGCTGTCGTCATGCTCACCACCCCGAAGCTTGAACTCGTAAGTTTGTCCCCTGGGGCTGTTCAGGTCCTCCACCGGGCAGCACTTGATCATTGTGTCCTTGTCCCTGTGCTCATCCAAGCAAAGATTCTTGGTTGCTCCCGCGATGGATGAGAATGTCACCTCGCGCTGCTCCTTCACCCTGTCGCTTCTCATGGCGAACATGCCGTACATGACGCCAACCGCGGCAATGACCAATGATATGACGTAGACAGCGAAGAGGATGTGCCACTGGTAAACAAACTTGTTGCTGATTTTGTGCCGGTAACATGGATACAAGGGACCACCGGGCTTAGTCCCCGAAAGCTCGGCTGTGTCGGCTGCCCAGGACACAACCAGCATTTGGGGATTCGAGAGGAGCGAGATGAGAAGGTCTTCGTACGTCTTGCGGACTGCTTCTATGAGATTCGGAACGGCGATGTAGTCGTGCTTGTCCATCAGCCTGGAGATGATGACATCAGACGCCGAGACGTGATTAGGGAGCTTGATCTGCCCGTTGATCATGTCTCGCATGACTCTGCCGAAGGAGTGATAGGCTGCTATGCGACGATACGTCCCCGTATTTTTCTCTGGGAACGGGCGAACGTAGTTCTTCTCGGGGGCTGCGACAACCTTCTCGAGAAGTCCGTCAGGGAGAACTCCTTCGTCTTCAAGTGTCTCCTGGTATGTCGTGTTGATGACCTTGTACATGTAATCTCGCTGAGTCACATTGTACGTCTGCAGGCCGTTGGTGTATGCGAGGTTCACCGTGTAGTTGGTCACGTAGTGCTCACAGGCCAAAACGGCAGGCGTGAAGGCCTCATCCCATCCAGGGGCACCGTTCTCTTTTGGTTGTGTCTTGTTGATGTCGTTGACGGTAGTGTATCCAAGCCAAATGAGGGGCTCAACCCTGAAGGCGCCGAGGTTGCTGGGGTATGGGGGTTTTTGAACTGGTATTCCGCTCTCCTGCTCCGCGGGGATCTGGGCACCGTACTCCCCTTGCATCGTCCTGGCAAAGTAGGTATTGTTTCCCTCGGGAGCGAGCACAGTCATGTTGAAAGGGGCTTTGACTCCAGCGAAATCGTCTATGCGAATGCCCGACTTAGGGGTGACTGACTCGCACTTGTATCCTGGGCCGACGAAGTTGATGATGGTAGAGCAGTTCCAGCCTTGTCCGCAGATGTCCTCGGCCACGTTGTCTCTCTGCACGGCCTGATTTCCGGTAAAGACCTTGTTGGCGATAGCTCTGAACTGGGCACTCGGCGCAATCCAGTAGTCGAAGTTGTTGTCGCCTTCACCTGGTCCGGTCCTGTTCCAAAGGTTGACCGAAATACCGATCAAGTTGTCATTCTTGGCTCGCCTAGGATTATCCCATTCGTTGGGCGATTCTTGGGAAAAGTTGAGAGTACGGACCGATGGGCACATGGCTTTTCTGTCTTCCGTCATGCCCGGGGCAACGCTGAGAGTGGCAGATGAGAAGATGACGACGACGGGGCTTATCCAGATGTAGATACTCAGGAGCATGACCAGCGCCGACTTCTTCCAAGCTTCCCTGTTAAAGACCTCCGTGATGTCGTGGGCAGAGCCAAAGAGGGAGTCGACAGCCTTGACAGAGTAGTCCTTCTGTCCGACTGCTCTCCAAGCCATCTGCTTCTGTGCCATCAGGACAGAAACGACGAAGCCGGCCTTTGAAACGAAAGCGATGGATTGGCCCAGGCGAAGCCACCATTCCTGGTTCATGGCGTCTTGACCCGCGAGATGATCGTAGACAAAGTGGTGAGCCAAGGCACCGCCAATACCTATGAAGGGGAAGAAGGCCATGGACCAGTTGCTCTTCATGAACTTCTGGAACGGAGTGTCTGGCTTTGCAGGAGCATGTGGCTTCTCCCGACCAGAGTCATACAACCCCAGCCCAGTGTTTGTACTTTCGACTCGTTTGGAGCTAAGAAGGCCCATCATGCTGCCACGCTTGCGGTCGGAGATGGGAGACGTCCCGAGATCGGGGCTCGTGGGGTCGAGCCATGGCGAGTTGAGGCCTGAGCCTGGGTTTGGTGATTGAGCGGTTATCGGCTGCGTTACTCCATCAGTGGGAGAACCCAGAGGGGCGGCTGAGATCCCGAAGCCCATGTTAAATTGGTGAATGAACTAGGTTTAAGGGCTGGATAAAGGAGAGGTTGGAGAGGACGCAGCTAGTCTGCCATTGAGCAATGCAAAGGTGTGCTATTTAACACTGGAATCTCGAGTTGACCTGGGCTCCTCTTACCCCCCTTTCAATCAGGCTCTCGAGCAATGCTCAGCTGTTCCAGCTAAAAACCAGGCTCATGTTGTGATCCATCCAACTCAAGCCCAGTTTGCATATTGAGGCGGCATTTCTCTACCAAAAAGGCCTCTTCACCGCGACAGAAGCAACCATTGCAAATTTTGATCAGCCACGCAACGCCATGCCCCGGGCAAGATTCAGTCTCCTCCCCTGCGAGAAAACAAGGCTGTGACGCGAATCTCCCGCATCTTGGAGGCTATGCAAGACGGGAAATGGGTGTGTGCCACAAGCTGCGGTGAGTCTTCCGGTGATACGGAATAACCAATTGGAGTTTATTACGAAATATCTGGTCAACACCGGGCGGCTTGTAGTGGCTGCAATGGCTGGTTGCCTGATTTGCTGTGTCTGTGATCAACCACAGAGCCTGATTTGCGGCGCCGCGTTTCCCCTCAACTTGGAAATGAAGGTGTTGGGGCCTGCTTGACAAAGTGCAAGTACATACATAGTTGAGGGATGAGTGGGAAGGAACTGCCGATAGGCTGGGCCTCAGCTGGACACCCGACATTTGGGGGCCGAGATGTATCTCTCTTCTCGCGCGACCGGAGAGGCTGGGTTTGTACGAGAAGTCAACTTGCTGCGAGAAGAGGATAGAAGCATACCGACTAATTCGGAGCCCCTGCTATTCAGACAGGAACTCGTTTCGACCAATGTTTACTATCGTCAGTGTAAAGTCCAACACTGCTCTCGGATATATCGGTCATATCTATTTAGCTGCATTATGACCGAAGAACCGGAACAAGTCGTCTGATCTTTCCAGCCTTATGTGTCATTGTTTGTGTTTTGGTGTTTCACTGCATTATAAGGCTCTCACGAAAGCCTATAAGAGTCGTCGCAATGTAGCTCCCTTGCATATGATCCCCCACCAACACATGTCAACACGAGCTATTGCCAAGAAGAACTTCCAATCACTTTTGGGAAGGTGTGTCATCGCTTTTCATGTTCCTCCGCCTCCGAGAGACACGAGGCCTTGTAGCCGGACAACGTGGTGGTGGCACGCGGCCGTGGCTGAGGCTGAAGGAGACACTCGAGCTATCAGCCGGTCTTGGCCACGCAAGCTTGGGGGCCAAATCCACCCCGCCAAGACGCAAATGATTGCGTCCTCAGCTGAAAGCATGTTCTCTCCGTAGGTCGAAACTAGGTGGGTGGGGGTGACTTGGGAGTGGTCAGTCAACTTGACCGAAGCAGCAACGCGCAGATGCAGGTCTCAGCGCTGAAGAGACATACTTGAACGAGTACGGAGCCCTGCACTTTGCATCTGAAAAGAACTCCTCATCGTTACTACCTCGGATAAAGAATGAGGCTCTGGACCAACATTGGAGTTTTCACCCTCGAGTCGGAAGCGGGACCCCCCATGAGCACCTGTTCCAAGAACAACTCGAGGCTGATTAGACCGGAATAGGAAGGCCAAAGAAATGAATGAAAAAATACACGTGCGTACATGCCACCTTTATTAGGGCCGGGGCTATAGGCTTGGGTTGTCACTCCAGTAGTTAGGGGCCAACTCCGAGACTCCTGAGAGCCTGATGGCCCTGGCCAGGAGACGCAGCATGTCCAGCCTGCAGTTCGTTTCACCTCAAAATATCAGATGAAAAGCTCCTCTACTAGAGAATACTGTTCCAGGGAAGGAGCGGAATATGATAACATTTCGACAAAAAGTAACCTAACATGTAATTCAACATCAAAATAGTATATAATGCAGAACTGAAATTCGATGGCACTATGTGAATATAAATACAAAACTCTGTTGTTAAAGGATCAACGCCAGTACGCCCTGTTCATTCTGCTAAACCTACACTCCTCTTCCATCAAATCAAGCCAGGCCCCTAAGAAATGCACAGCCGGAATGCCAGATCAGGATTAACAGCTTTGAAGCTCGTCTCGACTTCCCGCATCGGGATGAACCACTTGCTCTCCTCCACTTCGTACCATCGGCGTCCTTCTCCTCGCTTCACAGCCAGGTCCCCCCAAAACTCCAGAAACACGTCCCATTCTTCCTTCTGGACAAGTGGGTAATGCGTGGGAACAACGGCCGACCTCCGGATCCACTCCTTGCGAGGATCCCATCTGTCGGAGATGGTGAACTTGTGTCGGGGCTCTCCATGCTTCGCCGTGTGTTGTTCCTGAGAGGGTTTGCTGACGAAATACGACATGGCATCGCAGAGCTCGTACCAGCTGTGGGCGGCAAAGGCCAAGGGTTCAAGGTCATGTTGCTTTGCCTTGAAGGTCTTCTTGATGTTCTCGATGGCAAGAATCAGTTTGTGGAGCCCTTCCAGCGTCGGCCCGTCGACGACAGTGTGCATCATCATCTCCGCCTTTCGGATAAACAGATCGCCAGCCTCGACGCTGTATCGATAGCCGCCAGGGTTTGATCGGTCAAAGAGGTCCCAGTAGACACGAGTCATGACCCATTCAAGGTGAGTCACAGCTCGATGATGACCTCTCGGCATGTTGGGGTTAAATCGACGCGCACTCTTGACTCTGGCGTCGGTCTTGCACAGAGCCAAGGTCCCGTCGCTTTGCTGCTCGAGGAACAGGCGAAGGAGGGTCGGGGGACAGTTGGGTAGTAGGGCAATCTCGATGAGGTTGTCCGGGATCATAGCCTTGTTGTGAGTCAGCGCCTTGAGGCGAGACTGGCTGCCCTTGAGGGTGAAGCGATCTTGATAGAGGTCAAGGATGGCGCCTTTTCGGCACGCAAGCTCAGCCATCTTGCAAAGCGTTTCCATTTTGTTCCTAGTGCTAGTCCACTTCATCATTTCCGTCAAGTGGTCAATCACTGGAAGCATCGATGATGAAGTGAAGTACCGCGAAGAAGAGGGCAAGTCCGAGGCTGACAGGGCATCAACCTTGGCCCCTTTATCTAGGAGATACTCGAAAGCCTCCAACGTGTACTCGCCAGGGACCATACCCTGATAAAACCTCTCGGCCACTTTGACCAGGGGAGTTTGAACGTGCCCCTTGGTTGGGCGGTTCATAAGAGGGAGCAGAGCGTGAGTGGTTCTGAGGGTGTTCTTGTTCGTCTTCAAGTCAGAGGTTATGAAATGCTTCATGCTCCTGACAGACCCATTCCACAAGGCCATTTCGAAGCGGGTGTCGACCTCGACCTCCTCTCTAGGGGTGGGGGGATGCTTTTCGAGGTGGACACACCTTGCACGGCGGATAGCCTTGCGCAGAGGCATGACATCAGCAGAAGACATCTCGGAGATCATCCCACTCAGTACATCGGGGCTGAATGAGCTGAGGAAGGAGATGGTCGTGTCCATGGCAGTCGCCTTGGTCGACCAACGAATGCTCTGAGACAAGACTGTCTTTGCAAGCTCGGACATGGGTAAAGCTGGATCCTCAATCATCTCGATAATCGACTGGTAGCTAGACGAGCCGAGAAAGGCGATCGTGTTTTCAGGGAAACGCTCATCTGTCGCTTCTAGCAGGGCCCGACGGAGAGCGTTCCTGCGATCAGGCATCTTCTCGTGAGTCGCTTCGCGGAGGATCTTGAGCTGTACATCGCGGGGAAATTCCCCGAGAAAGGAGATGGTCGTTTCCATTGTAGACTTGTTCATGGTTGCTGAGTAGTTGTGTTAAGCTGGATGAAGTGAAGTTGGTCTGCGATGGGATGGTGTTGGTGGTTGGACGACAGCCGGCGTTGCTTCTGAATTTATATGGATAGGTGACCTCGAGACGATGAGTCTGTCCCCTAACATTCTTACTCGTGTTCTCTTATCGGTGTATTCTTCTCGACCTGGACTCTTGCAACTCGAACATCCAAGCCCTTGTAATAATCCCATGTTCAGGGAGCGGGTGAACCAGAGGTCGGTATTTTAGCTTAGTTACTTGCTTATCGTCGGTGAACATTCTTTGAGAGCTCAAGTGAGCTCGTCCAGGGTCCTTTGTTACCATGGTCACTTATGCGATGGGACAATATCTCTGTTCTGGTTCTTTGTCGTTCGAGAATGGGCTAATGAAACAGTGGATGGATTCTTTCGGAACTCGTCTCAACGGTCTCAGGCAAATCACCGAATCATAGCTTGGGCAACTTCGACTTTTAGAGAAGGAAGACCGGGCGTGTATTTTCCCTTGGGAAGAGGTAAGACTGCACAGTGATAGTCAGCCCACCTTTCGCTTTCATTTATCATTGGGATATTTAGTGTATCCGGCTTTTGATGTATTGAGCAACTGGACATTCCACACTTATCGTTATTACGGGCCTCTGAGAGGAGACCGGGAGTTACGAGTTGCAGCAGACAAGACTCCGCCAAGGCCTTCCGGATTGCCTCACCCTTTAGATGAATGAATAGGCCCTGAGTGTTACAACAAGGACGTTAGTGAAGTCAACTCCAGTGGCAAAACGTGTTTGAGATCTGTCTTGTCAAGTGATACAATACGACAAGAGAAGAGTTGCCAAGATTGGCACCAGCCGCAGTCTTTCCTCGTGGCGGAAGTCCCAAAAGGGGAATGCCCGCCACAGACAATCAAGATAGCAATGACACCTCTCAACGTAGGTTTTGATTACCAAGAACGAGACATTACTAACCTCGTAACTATTCCTGACTCATCACATGATTCTTTTTGGATGTCTCGTCGGATGAACTCGTCGGCCATTCCCCCAAGTAATCTTGAGCGATGGGAGAGGTGAAAAACAGCAATGGGCCCAGAATAGCGTCTTCGAGAACCAATCCATTTGTATTAATTATTATAAGCTGCTGGGGGATGATTGTATAGATATCACAACCGTGCCACCGTGTGATAGATGAAGCAATAACAAAAATGAGGGCATTCCCAGCGCCCCATCCCACTCGTCGATGGTGCCATAACAGCGGAGACAACCCCGCAGACTTGGCCGAATCAAAGCGAGAGGCTGACAAATGACATTGGCCAAAGCCGATACCACGCAAACGATGACAAATAAAGAGAAAGCTGCTCTGTCAACGATCGGAGGCCTTAAACAACTGACCGAGCATTACATGTTACATGAGGGGATTTAATACTCCAATTCGCCTCGATCAAGTCTTTATCCTCGTTTCATCACCAACCTTGAGCAGCGACTAGTACGTCAAACCTTGAACGAATCAATCAACATGACGACCGGAGTCTTCAAATACATCGACCCAGCATCAAGCGTTGGCGCCGACGGATCTCACGTCAAGCCTTGGAGCAAGGTTGATGTCGACAAGACCTCGTTTCAACGCACGGAACGAAAGCGCTCCGTCATCAACATTCGCGAAGCTGCCCGCTCCACGCCATTCGGAGTAGACGTCTCCGGTTTCGATGTCTTCACGTCCCCTGCGAAAGAGACAGCCTTTGTCGACGATGAAGCCGTTCGCAGTGGATACTACGCCGAGGTTGAGGAGCTACTCCGGAAGAAGATACCCGGGATCAACAAGGTTGTCATTTTCGACCACACCATCCGGAAGAGAGAAACGTCCAGTCCGCGTCAGCCTGTACAGCAACTACATGTTGACCAAACACCCGGCGCAGCTGAGGCTCGAGTCAGGCGTCATACGGACCCTGCCGAGACGGAGGAACTAATCAAGGGCCGATATCAGATCATCAACGTCTGGAGGCCGATTGGGCATGCCGCGACAGATTTCCCTCTCGCTGTTGTCGACTGGAGGACCACGCAACCAGAGGATCTCATCAGCGTCGACTTGCTCTATCCCAAGCGCAAAGATGGAGATGATGATGACGACCGTGGAAAGGAGGTCCGGCCAGACGAGTCAACCTTTGCCTCAACTGAAGGATACGAAGCGAGAGGTGAAACCTACGCCATCGCCCCGAGTGAGAGTCACAAGTTCTACTACGCAAAGGACATGACTCCGGATGAGGTCATGCTGATCAAGTGTTTCGACTCGAGGAGCCAGGGACTGCCTGGAGGTCGTGAAGGGTTGGCAGGACTTACTCCTCACACTGCCTTTGTTGATCCTGCTACACCGGCTGATGCTAAGGGTAGACAGAGCATTGAGGTGCGCTGCTTGGTCTTCTACTAGCTCAAGCTGAGGACCACGGTTAGTTTGGATAAGTTTTAAAGACTGAGGCAAAAGGTATCACGCGTTTATGGACGTCAGGCTCATAGGAGCTAGTAGAGGATAAAGTAACGATACATGATCAAATATAACCGCTCCCCTTGCATACCTATATAATATTAAGTTGCTCTGGTGAAGCAACTAAGACTAATTGCGTGTATTTCTTTATTATTTCCTCTGACTCTTTTACCTTTAATATTATCACTATCTATTAGCATAGTTA
>JABFEX010000066.1:0-35854 GCA_013623515.1 Fusarium illudens
ATATTAATAATTATATTTTTTATTATTATAGCTAATAGTCTCGTCATTAGAAATAATAATAAAGATGCGTTCCCTAGCTGCGCGTATGGCCTGTACCTGCATAGTCCTTGGGGCTCCTCTATTCGGAACCCGCTCACATCTGCAGTCTCGGACATGGTCGGACAGTTGCCTCATAATACGGTGGAGATTGTGGAGACTACCATTAATAGGTGGACGCCTCTATATCCCATTGTTCACAAGTCATCGACTATAGACGCCATCCAGAGGCTATTGGGTTTCTACGAAGCCACTAGCTCCAGCGTTGTCATCTTATATCAAGTTCTTGGGCTACTTGCGCTGGGAACAATCAGCCAGCAAGGAGACTGCACCCAGCAGCACCATCACTTCCTATGCCAGTCTGAGCGCTACTACTGCATGGCCACAGCCTTGTTAGACAGGGTCATTGATCAACCGAGCCTTCAAAGCCTACAGGGACTCGTTATCATGCAGATATACCTCCAGTTGTCTGGACGCTATTCAACAGCTTCTCACATATCAGGGGTAGCGACTCGCTTGGCTCAGACTCTGGGACTGCACCGCCATTCACATCGCTTCAAATTTGATCCGCTCGAGACGGAACTAAGAAGACGGGCTTGGTGGTGTCAGTACTCGCTGGACGCGTCAGTATCACTCCGTTCTTACAATACCTGCTTCTAAGCGTATTCCAGATTCTCGAGTGCCTATCATGGCATGCCTCGATTGATACGCGACCAAGACGTTGATACAGACCTCCCAACCAGCGTGGACCATGGCCTTATATCGCGAACCCACGTCGAGTTTCCCTTACCCGGAGAAAGATCGCAGGTGGACACAGCCATCAGTCTGTTCAAGCTCGCCCGCATCATCGGACGTACACTTGAGGATCTCTACACCACTACCCGCCGGCGTGGAGGAGTATCCAAGATCGCTCATCTACAGGCCGAACTCAATATGTGGGAGAGAGTAGTCCTTGAGCCTGAGATCGACCCTGAGCTGGCCACACCGGTCGTAAACATGTCGCTTGAGGCTGTATTCTTAAGGGTTGCACACTGCGTTGCCACAATCCATGTTCATCGGCCAACGCTCTCGTTTACGATTGCCGATGCCCAGTTCATCCCTTCACTCAAAGCCTGTGGCCAAGCTTCTGCCACCCTCGTCAGGCTGTTGTCCTCTGGCCTGGCCATGATGGGACCTAACCGCCAAGGTGCAGAGTATCTTGCGAGTGACTGGCCAGAGTCCCTCCTTGTCGCGCTTCTCTATCCCAACGGAATCCACATGCTCTGGCAAGCAGGTCTCACGATACTCTTCGCTGGTTGGAAAGGCTATCCCGTGACCGTCGACCAAGACGAGAGCCTGATGCAGTCATGCATTGAGACGTTGCGAAAGCTTCATACACACACAGATGATGTCGGGGACCATGTCGGTCAGTGTGCTGAAGTACTAGACTTGTTGCGCAAGAAGATATTCTCAGATCTTCAAGGACCACCTGATCTTGAGCAGCTTCAATGGAACGTATGGGATTGGCCGATGGCGTCTGCGCTGGAGCTTGCGAATATGTTGGATACGGCGCCATTAGATTTGGACTTGGATCCGGAGAGATGGCTATAGACTCCCTCGTCGGCTTTAGTTTAGAACAGCTCTTTTAGATTTTGTTCAGTTGTTGAGGATGGTGAGGCCATTTAGCTCCAAGCAAGTTTCCTCCGATGCGACGACCAGTCTGGAGCAGTGCGCTCAGGGAGTACCGTGGAAGCGGAGGTTCTCGGACAGGGAAAAGGAGCGTGTTATGACAAGGCAATGCGTAGCTTTTTATTATAGGCCTTGACGTGTAGGTCATTCGTCTCGCACACGGCCATGGGCTCGTGGTGGTAGGCGGTTCATATCGTAAATCTTGTAAAACGCGGTGTTTCGATCATGAGTGTTCGATTCAACCGTTCGAGTGAATAAAAGTGACAAGAAGAGAAGGCGTAAAATGGCAGAAAGTAAACACCAATCCCTAGAGTAGAAGGTAAGAAGCAGTCAACGAAGACCTGGAACAAATTCCTCCATTCTCTTCAACGCCGACCGAGAACTCCCGCATAAGATCCATCCCATTCAGCAGCCCAGTCATACCTCCGACGACACTGCTTAAGCATCGACAAAATTTCAGCCCCAAGAATGGGAGGGTATCAGTGGGAATATCATAAAAAGAAACAAAGGGCATCAAAGTTCTAAAAAGTGAGCGTGCCGTCGGCAGTAGCACGCTCAGAGTTCATCCTCCCAGTTACCTTCCACCTCAATCGTCGTGCCCAAGGCCTCTCGACCCTGGCGGATCATGTCTTGCAACTGTTTGTTGAAAGCGTTGATGCGCACATCCGCATCCCTCTCCTCAATCTTGCGACGGGCTGCGAGATGCTTGGCTTCGGAGTTAAGTCGCGGGCTCGCTTCGACTGAAGCACGTGCCGAAGCGGTCGAGGCATTGCTGTGGGAGCGGCGGTGGGACATGCTTGGGGTCGGAGACGGTGCCATGGTGTTTCGACGTCGGGAGGGTTGAGGAATCTTGCTGGGGGAAGGGGATCGAGGACCAGCGAAAGAGGCGGTTGATGCGGGAAGCGGGGAGGGCAGAGAAGGTGAAGGGATGTGAGAGAGGCGACTGGAAGGGCGGCTCACGGGTCGTCGCTGGGTTGGAGTGGATGCCGATGGAAATCGAGAGGCGGGCGTGCTGATACGTCGACCGGTAGCCAACGATGGGCCCGAGTTTCGCGATCGAGGAGTCGGGCGGTAGGAGGCACGTCGCGCTGGAGGGGTGGGCTTGGGTTGAGCTGGATTATCATCACTCACCATGACCCAATTCCTGCCCAGCTCATCTCGGCGATCGGTATGCCTCCGTTTTGCGGCCGGTCCGGTCGGGGTGGAGGCTCCGCTGTTGATGGGTTCCTCGGGGATCTCGGGCTGGTGATTGAAGTAATCTCCCTGGGAAGGGAATCGACCTGGTAGATACTGATTCTGGTCCGCCTTCTCGTCGATCGAGGGCAGTTCCTCTACCCTGCCGGTCGACACCGAAAAGGCCTTGCCGCCGCCGGCCTGGAAACCTCGAAATGCGCCAGTCTTGCAAAACTCCCACATACGCCCGACGACGCCGCCAAGGGTAGAGAATGCGAAGCTACCCCAGCTCTGCGATATCATCGGCTGCGGAGGGAGGTTGAAGAGCGACGTGGGGCCGCCGATATTCTGGTCTATATCGTCATGAGCTCGTTTCGATCCGAGGGCTCTTCTATAATCCGAGTCGGAGTACATGCTCTCGCCGAGGATGCCGCTTTCGAAGGGACCGCTGGTCGGGGTGTCGAGCTGGCCAGCGAGCTGATAACGCCTATCGCCATTCCTCGTCTGGGCGACAGGTGTACTGAAGAAGCCATTATGGTCGAGATCGCCTTCCATGCGGATATCCTGCGACCGCGACATGTCATGGCGATTCCGCTTGCGCTTGGTTGCGTGCACATCGTAAGCGGCAGTGGCGCGAGGGGCAGCATATCCAAAGCTGGTGCTCGAGCTGGGCGACATGGGCGGGCGAAACAAGCCCGGATGAACGCCCTCGCCGTGAAAAGCGCCGGGCATGTGGAAATGCGGAGGAACAGTCATTGCTCTTGTAAGATAGGAATGCGAAAAGCGGGCGTCATGCGCACACGCGCGCAAGGATCGGAGCGAGATGGAAGCTGTAAAAGAATGAACAGAGGCTCAGCGGCAGCCGAGACACATGTCAAGACTGCGGCCTTGGAGCGGGTCTGGGGTAAACTGAGCCGTAGAGTCGGGTCGGTAATCGGGGATGAATTCGAGGATCGAGCGGAATAGAGGATCGCAGTTTGGGAGAGGAGGCGGCAAATGGCGATGGTTGAGTATCGCCCCGTGACTGGGTTTGTTTGGGGTCGGGTCTTGTGCCTCGTCCGTGTGCGGGTGGTGGTGGTGTTGACGAAGAGTTGGCCTTCAGCGCATGTGGTTGTGGTGTTCGCCTTTTGGTTGCCTAGCTGCACGCAGCAACTCTAACGAAACCTTGGGCCCAGAGGAACGTGATCGGGCTGTTTGTACCTTGGGTGCCGTAGGTACGTAGTATGATGGATGGATGCAAGTCAGAAAAAAAGGGCCTTGAATGCGAGGCCCGTCTGCCGCTTGCCGCAGTCTTGTGACGTTCAGCGCCAAACAGCTTGCCGACCTGGTTGTTTTGTTTGACAGGGGGGTTTTGCGGTTGGGGGGCCAGCGTCTTTGCCGATGGATGATTGGTGCAGCTGCAGCTGATCGATGGATTGCCTGGTGCTGCCGGGTTTCGATTTGCTGCTAGAGGCTGCAGGTGGTGTAAGATGGAAGAAAGAGTCGCAGTCGCAACCTGGAGAACGAACAAATGCAGGGAGACGAGAGGCTGGGTTATCATTCCTCAACCTCTCCCCCCGACCGACCTTTGCCTCCTGCTCACCGCTGCTGAATGGTGCGCGGCTAGACAAAGCTTTGCTCTGCTTAGCGAGTGTAGCTCAAGCTCTGTGCCCCTGCGTCGGCGGGTTCTCAGGGTTTTTGGTTGGGGGATGGCGGGTGATGTTGGCCCACTCGAGATCGGCAGGGTTTAGCTTTTTGACAAAGAACGGGGACAATGGATCAGGGGAGGGAGTAGCCGCAGATGAAGGGGTTCTTTTGGTTCATTTCCACCATGTGTCTCTGTATTGGTTGTCCTGGGCGATCGCCGAAATGGAGACTTCATTCATCGAGTCTAGAAATGTGGATTAGATAAGCACACGGGCATCCAGCCCCCTCGTCACTCTTGCCCTCAACATCCACACAAGCAACAAACCAGGCCACCTCATCCATGATGCTACCGAAACGAACTGTCATTGCTTACTTGCTTGCTCATTAACCATGTTACTCATGCTGCGTGAACAGATGTCCCTCTAAGGATCCGTACCCTTCCCTTCCCTTCCCTTCCCTTCCCTTCCCTTCAGTCCAGACGCCATCATCCCTTGAAATCCCAAAGGCCATTGGTATCATTCCAGCTCCTGTCTTGGTCCTCAAATTCAAAAAAGCCCAGGCACGAGAAGCTCAGCCACGAGAGTAGTAGTCGTCCTGCTGACCTTTCCGCTCTGCCTCGACACCTCCGTTGACCCCCTGCTCTCCGTGGACGTGAACCTTGCTTCCCCAGAAGGCCTCCCGCTCCTTGAGGACTTCCTGGCCCCAGGCCTTCATCTCAGGGAGCGTCATTCTGGTTGCGACGTATGCAAATTCGCCCAGATCGAGCTGGCCCTCGCCGCGCTTCTCGTACTCGACCATCTGCAGCAGCAGCTCCATCTTGTCCACGTCGTGCACAAAGTGACTGTCGAGAGTCTCGGAGTCTTCGTACTCTTGCCAGATAGCACGGATATCCTCGCCCGTGGTGCCGCCGGCGACATTGCGCAGGAGGTTCTTGGTCAAAAAGTCCATCGTCTCGGACTCGCGGCGGCTCTTCTCGGGCTTGGGAACGCCATCAACGGGAGTGATGTCACCGACGAGCAGCTCGGCCATGTCGTGAATCAAGCACATCCTCATGCATTTGGCAAGATCGAGCTTCGGGGCAAGGGACGGCGGAGCGAACATGGAAATCATGGACATGCGGTACATGTGGTCGGCGATAGATTCTCCCCTGGGATAGCTGGTGTCAGTTACTGTGCAAGTAGAATTGATGCTCCAAACTTACCTCGCGATACCAAATCGCCGCCACCCTTCTCGCTTGGTCGTCTTGAGTCGCTCTAGGAGGTGGAAAAAAGGCAGCGGCGACGAAGACCCTTCAGCGGGGGCACCGCCGGGGATCTTGTCAACTACCTTGTCGACTGTCCATGGCTCAGAAACCTGGATGACGGGTGTGTAGCCCAGGTCCGTGACGACCTCAGCGGGACGGAGGTCCACGCGCCCATTCTGCTTGGTCTGCTCCGGCTGCGAGCCCATGTCTGCGGTACGATGCGATAGATAGTGCGATCTGTGTGGCGGGGTAGAGTTGAGCTTGGTTCTGGTGAGGATCTGTGCGGATCGGGTTGTTGAGTAGTTGCGAGAGGAAGATGGAGAAGTATCCGTAGAGAGTCTTAAGTAGTGGTGCACAACGCCCAATGGATGGATGCCTGTTGGTAGCCCAGACAAACAACACCGAGAAACAATGGGACTGGAGGAAACACGTGGGAGAACGAGCTTCATTTCACACGAGGCAAACGGGCAGGAACTAAAGAATCTTTAGTGGGAAGTGCCAGAAGCGAGGGAGGTTTTGAACGGCGCCCTCTCCTCTTCCAGTGCGACACCGGCCAATGGTCAGCCACTTAAAAAAAGGCCCCAGGAGTTTGCAGCTAGGTTGCGTCATAGCTTGCAGGGGTTAGCCCGATCTTGAGGCTGGTTCAGGGTAACAACACCACGATAGTCACGATGCAAGTCTGCTTCCTCGTCACCCAGTCAGCTCTACAGACTACAAGTCTACAATACCCTTTGGATCCATATTACACTCTTTGGCCTGGCCCCATATTCAAAGGATCCCCTATTAAGATGCGGTCGGGTTCGTCACTTTTCCAGGCCGTTCCTTGCAAGGAAATTCTTGTGATACTTTCCCTATCGCCCGTTGCTCGTGCGTACCTGCCACACGCCCATTAACCATGATTCAGAGAAAGTTCATCTCGGTACTGATGCATGTAGTTTCGAGCTTCTCCAAACAGGTAGGTAGATAGGCGGCTTCCAAGTTTTCTTATGCCCAGGTAATGGATGCTTCTTTCGTTGTGACATGGCCCTCTCAGAGTCCCGTAGTTGATGCATCTATAAACTCTGGAGGATGGCACTCATCGAGAAGCAACACCTGAATAGCCTTAATAATAATGACCCCTCTTCCTTATACCCTCTGTAAGAATTTATTCCTCTCTCAGCTTTATCCTTGGATCATCGCATCGATCCCGAGCAGTCTACCAACACCCACCCACCTTCACCCCCACGACAAGCCAAATATTCCACACTTCGGATCAGGCATTATCGGACTTGAGCCGTAGGAGAATTTTACGTTGTACCATCACAGTTACTCGGATTTCTCGAAATGTCGCCCGTCTGGACTGCCCCTCGGAAGATCGCCATCTCAACCGGAAAAGCGATGAGGGTGGGGGTTCCAGCCGCAGGTCCAGGTACTGTCACCACCATTGGGAGCATGAAGTCGACGATGGCGACATTGGCGATAATGAGATCGGGGATAAGCAAGTTCAGCACAAACCGGGCGAGGACGACATCACGGGAGTCACAACTAGCAGAGCCATCCCGACTCCTGCTCCCCCCATTATTACCACAGCGACAACGACGACAACGGCCACCACCCTCGCCATTTTCACAGCCATGGTCATCCCCAACTCTATCTTCGGCGCTTTTTTAGGAAGATACGCGCCTGATGCCAAACCCCACGAGAAGGAGTGTATGGTACCTGGGCAAGGGATATTGCTGGACTTTTCTGCTGCTCCTCTTTGTGGCTTGTCTCTCTGACTACCGTCGTCGGAAGCAGAAGCCTTTTGCAAGCCTATGGCCATCACTTCAAGCACTTGAAGTTGAAGACGACAGGCAGTGATGGCTGTCGGCAGGCTGGAGAGTTGGATAGAGGAACACACCCCGCTGTATTGAGAACCTGCTCAGCATTGTGTGAAGCATCGCTAAACTCTCTGCAAATTGGATGTCGCCCATCAGTAATTTTCCCACAGATCCTTCACGTACCCCTCCGTCAACCTCTCATCCTCCCCATACAATTCCTGCCACCCAGAGAACCCCCTATCAAGCACAAAAACGTCCTGCCCGTCCTCCCCCTTGGGATCCTCGCCCATGGAGCGCAGCAGACCGTCCCGCTGGCGAAGGTACTTAAGGGCGGCGCTGGGCCCCCGTATCTGGCTGAGAGCGCAGTGGAAGACGACCGTTTTCTTGTCCTTGAGGCGGCGCACGAGGGTCGCCATCATGGCGTCGAGGGTGTGGGCGGGGACGTTGTTTGCGCCCTTGATGTGGCCGCCGATGTAGTCTGCAAAGTTGGTTAGTGGGAATTGAGGCCACATGCTTCACATTTGACCGCCTTGAGGCTGGAGTAAGAATAGGCGATATGTGAAATGAATCGAGTCCAGGTGCTTAATGTGGTGATGTTGAGAAGGCCTACTCACCATCATCACGAACATCAATGATGGCAAACGTTGGGTCCGCAGCGTTCACCTCCTCGAGCATCTTCTCAGACAAGGACTTGGCCGATAGCCGTCCGAGGGTCGCAACCGTGGTCATTGTGCGAGCCTGTGAGAAAAAGGGTTTGCTGATAGTCCTGAATAGCCTCATGGACAATCAAGGTTGAGCAGGTTTGAGTTGCAGCTTATGGCAGTCTTGACTCTTCCGAGAGGTCCATCTTAGGTAGTAGACGGCTAGCATATGCCCCACTATGGGACGAAATCTGGCTTGCCAGATGGTGGGGTTGATCAACGAGCAACACGACCTCAAGTTGACATTCACAGCTGATGAGAACATATGTATTGGAATAATCGTGGATCTATCGTGCGCTCATCAATATCTATACACACAGAGTATAAAGTACAACGGCTTTAAACATCCATACAAGTCAAAGCATCTCGAAAAACGCCCCTCGCCAATCCCAGTCCGATCTTCAGGGTATTTCTCAGTAAAACAAACAACAAACAAACAGCCGAATCACGCCTTGCCCACCCATCCCGAGTTGATAAAGAAATCGAAAATCCTCCCTCCCTTCTGTGAATCCAGCCGGCAGATCTCCTTGGCTTGTTTTTTCTTAAGTGTGCCATTGGTCTTGAGCGCCTCTTTGAGGATCTGTTCCTTGATCATCAAGTACGGCTTTGGCTGTAGCCTAATCACCTCGCACAGTTTGGCTTCTTCGGGTGTGAGCAGATGCAGGTCTGGAGCATTGTCCTGGCCCAGCTGCATGGGCTGTACGCCCGAGATGGGTTGCGCTGTGTACTTCTGCTTTGGTGTTGCATGCCCATTGACGCCGTTCACACCGTTGACGCCATTGGTCTGGCCATTGGTCTGGCCATTCGTCAATGCCTTGCTGTCTCCGTTGACCTCGCCGTTGGTCGCTGGCGAGGGCCGGATGGGCAGCTCTGGGGCGACAAGCAGGGCAGCTCCACTGGGAGGCTCAGGAGGAGGTTGCTTTGACCTTTGCGCAGACGCCAGGCGCTCGCGATCCATGGATCCCATGGGAATCGACTTCTGGACGCGCTGAGCCTTGTCGGCCTCGTACTTTTCACCACTCCGGAGATCTCCAATCCGATTGTTCCGCCACTCTTGAAGCTGTAAAATAGCTTGTCTCAGGTTGAGCTCATCAAGAAGGCCCTGGTTCAGGTCCTCGAAGTCCTTGTGGTTCATCATCCGGGCAAATGGTTTGGCCTTCTGGAGTAGGTCCTTTTCTTCCTTTGTGCGCTTCTTCTCCACCTTGGTGTTTTCCCGATAATCAAGAAGATTGTGCTCAAAGATGACCTTTTTGCGTTCCACCCGCTGTGTCAATCGACAGTTGTAAATGTCCATGACGGTCAGCTTGAGCTCCATCTCGGGCTCAAGCTCACCAGTCCTGGGGTTCAGTCCATCACCAGGGTCGAACTGCATAAGCTGGACAGCTTCTTCTGCCTCGTTCGCGTATTCGGTCTCAAACTCCAGTCGGCCAGGCATGTAACCCTGGATCTCATGACAACTCGGTACACTCGCCGTGGGCTTCGTCTTGGGCTGCAGGGCCGGCGCGTTCTTGGCTGCATCTCTTCGTTCTTCTATTCGCCTCTTTTTGCGCGATTGGAACTCTTCACGGGGAATCTCGTTGGCTAGCTCACAGTCTTTGGGGGCGCAGCGCTTCGGGAGCGGAAAACATGGTGAGTCGACATAGGTCTGCAGGTAGTGATCGCGCACTTCGTCCTTTTCGCGGAATCCACCAATGTGATCGGCAATGTCCGACCATGAACCAAGACCGTATATCTCTGCGCCTTCGAGAAGGAGTAGTTCTTCATCGGCACCCCATTCCCGGTCGAATATGGGAAATGAGTTCTGCTCAATGACACGATAGGCGTGAGTCGCGGGGTCATGGGCATTCCGGGCCTCTCCTTTGGCAAAGCACGAGACGCAGAGGTCGAAATCACTACATGCCGAGTCGGCACATCTAATACGGACCTACACAGCAAGATTAGCCGCCGCCATCATGACATGACAGGTTTAGCCGGAATATCTCCGGGGCGCGTCTTCCACATCCCCGACAGCGACCAGGCAGCAGCCAAAACAGCAGGGAAGCTTACCGTAGATGTGATATCAGACGAACAAACGTCGCAGACGTACTTGACGCCCCCTTCACTCCCTCTGGTGATGGTTTTCTTGCGTATAACACCCATCTCGCCGGTTGCGATGTCGGGCGGGGAGCTCGAGGTTACCCCCCCTGTCGGGTCGTGGCAGTGGGCTGGAGGCCACTATGGGCGCGATGACGGTCCAAGGGAGGGTTAATGGCAATGCGCAAATGTTGAGGTTGATGATGTGACGCGAATTTTGATGGAAATGGGTGATTCGGGGTCGTGGTTGATGGAGCAAGTGATGGGTCGACTCGTCGCTAGGAGTTGCGATGTTGATTTCGGCGCTTCCTGGCTTGGTTGGATGGTTGGATGGAGCGGAGCCCAACCCCATGTCCCGCCGCTGAGCGTGCCGCATCCACCTCCGCAGTGAGGTCACGTGTTAAGAATCCAGGCACGGACACTTGGGGAATGAGCCACTGACGGATGGTAGCGACTGACTGTGAGCCCGCTATTCCTCAAAGGGAGTCCAGCTTGACAACTTGAAAGCTTGAAAGAGATGAAGGCAAAGAGAAGAATCCAAGGAAGTATTTCAATATTGCTTAATATTATTAGAACTTGCGTTTATCTTGATGCAAGTAGATCCCTCAGCTCAGCATAATACTCGCTTTTTACTTAAAAGGAACGAAGAATACGGTTTGGTGTCAGCTTTGCCTGTATTGGATGCATCGAAGCATCCTCGTATGTACCATGTGTTGTCCTTATGATCTCTAACTAGCTCGTTAGCTAGCAGCCATTTGGCGACTCAGTTCTGGGGATGTTGCAGACTATATATGGACCATTACACACGTCCCTATCCGAGTAGATCTTAGCTCTGTGGTACTCGGCTAAACGCGACCTGGTTCCTTGATGCTGCTGCGTGGAGGTGATCTTGTACGCCCACAGCAATTATTCCAGACTCGGGGATTCATTCGGGGGTTCATTCGGCCGACGTAGGATAGCCTGATACTCGTCTGGAATTCCTCGATTAATCCGATGTGGTTTCTTCAAGCAGGCTCGATCTTAGGAATGACACTAAGGTCTTCTTCGACGCTTGGATCATTATTGATGCTTCTGGTGGCTGTAAAGAATGAAAACGTTCAAGTATCTGGAACGCCATTGGGCTAGCGTAGCGGTGGGGGTTTCGAGAAGCTTTTGTGATCAATCGCGGGGTCGTTGGGGGGTCATTTTGGATCACTCGCAAATCTTGAACCGGAGAAGACAGCTCGAAAAGAACATAATCGAATTCTTTGTATTGAACAGTCTAGTATCATGCTTCAAAGTTAGTATTCACATCTCAGGAGAAAAAAACTGCAGATGATGCCAAACCATGGTGACCGTGGCAAATACAAGTAAAGCACATGTTGCTCCCCCTCGCTGGAAACTTCGCCGAGAGCGCGGCCGAGGGATCCATCCAGATGACGGCAGGTACCTTTGAGTGCCACCGGGCCAGGCGTTGAACCGCGCCATTCACAATCTCCAGGGTCGTCGAGAGTCATTTTCTTCCCTGTCTCACCGTTTTCAGCTTGAAACTACAGACTGTACATAACACTGAACGTCCAGCTTCAGCGTTAAAGTTCTTGAAGAACAAGTCCTTGTCGTGCTGTTACAAACCCCCACCACGCCACCATGCCTGATCAGATCCTCGACGACATATCTCACCGCAGGTATAATCCACTGACGGATTCATGGCTTCTCGTGTCTCCCCACAGGACGAAGCGGCCGTGGCAGTGAGTTTCCCCTCTGTATCCTCAAGAATCTGCTCTGATATTTGTTAGAGGCCAGCAAGAGGCTGCTGTCGCAGGCTCGCTTCCTGAATATGACCCCAAGGTGCGCCCATGACACCTCATCTAATCAAACCTGATCTGACCACCCATTTTAGTGCTATCTGTGCCCGGGAAACACACGCGCCACTGGGGGCACAAACCCAGCTTATGACAAGACCTTTGCCTTTGTCAACGATTACAGCGCTGTCAAGGCGGAGCAGCCAGACTACGAAGCTGAACCCTCGCCTAACGACCTGGAATCTCTGCTCCTCCGGGCGCAGGGCGTCAAGGGCGTCTGTTATGTTCTCACCTTCTCCCCAAAGCATCATGTCACGCTGGCCGACATGCCGCCCAACGACATCGTGCCTGTTATCGAGCACTGGACACGCATCTACGCCAACCATCTGGCAGCATCGAACCCGCTCGCGGCTGAGGCCAAGAATCTGACCATCTCCATGCCCAAGGATGCTGCTCCTATCCCGGATGAGGAGTATCGCTATATGCAAATCTTTGAGAACAAGGGCTCGGCAATGGGCTGCTCGAACCCCCACCCTCATTGTCAGGTCTGGACAACTTCCAGTTTGCCAGAGGAACCTGGTAAGGAGCTGGTACAGATGGGAAAGTACCGAGAGCAGCACGAAGGCCGACATCTCCTGGGTGATTATGTCAAGCTGGAACTGGAAAAGGAGGAGCGCGTTGTCTGGCAGAACGAGGGCTTTGTCGTGTTATGTCCCTGGTGGGCTGTCTGGCCTTTCGAAGTCCTCATTCTCCCAAAGCGACACATTCGATCCCTCGTCGACTTCAAGCCCGAGGAGCGTCTCCAGTTTGCTGAGGCGATCCAAGAGGTCGCCCGAAGATACGACAACCTGTTTGAATGCAGCTTCCCCTACAGCTCTGGACTTCACCAGGCGCCCCTCAGCGGGACGGCCGAGGAGGTGGACAACGCCTACTTCCACATGCACTTTTACCCACCTCTGCTGCGCTCGGCCACGGTCAAGAAGTTCCTCGTCGGCTACGAGCTCATGGCGGAGCCCCAGCGTGACATTACACCCGAGCAGGCCACAACTCGTCTGCGCAACTGCGGAGGAGAGCTGTACCGGAAGCATCTGTAGGCTTGAGGGTCATCAGTTAATCCCAAACAATCTCGCTCTCTATTTTGTCTATAGATCGTACGGTGCAACCTTTTTCAGGGGAGCAACCACCATATTTACCCTATATAGAGATCTTGTCTATAACCATTGTCGCCTCTAGTTGATCATGACATAGTCGTCGCGAACCATGGGCATCCAGATCAAGGACAGAGAGGCCAGAGCGAATGGGAACATCTGGGGCAGGCCAAAGGTCATGCTCTTGAAGACGAAGAGCTCGCTAGCAAAGTGTCCCAGCGCAACCACGTAGGTCCAGTACGCAATGGTGTAGACGGGGCCAATGTGCAGGTTGTAGGCCGCGTAGCACCTCACGATGCAGGTGATGAGAGTCCAGGTGCCAAACAGCCTGCCCGCAAGAGGGGTCATCTGATCGGTGGCCTTGGGATCATTCTGGGCTGACACCAGCTTGTTGACCGAGTCCTCGGGCTCGAACTTGGCCGTCTTGGGCGGGAGCTTCGTGTTTCGGATGAATCGACCGTTGTAGACTCGTCGGGAAAAGTGCAGGGTCACATAGGTCTGCAGAGAGTTGCCAATGGAGATAAGGGAGAGCTGTAGCGGTCGGTCAATTGAGTTCCGGGCCGGTAAAGGGAAAAGTAGGGACTCACGATAAGCATGTGATAGGGCAGAATGCCCTTTGCCTCGGGAAGAAGAGTCTTGACAAAGTCCATTGTTGCTCAAGAGAATGCAAAACGCTCAACAATTGTGCGGTTAGAAATTGGTCGTAGATTGTGCTGATGTCTTTGAAAGTGCAGGATGGGCAGTTGAGCTCTGGGCTTTTCGGTGGGAAGGACGGACCTGTAATCGGCGGCCGCGGGACGGAAGAAAGCTTGGGCCACCTCAACAACGTCAGGGGTAATTAGTTGTTCCTGGCGGGCCAAGAGCCGAGGGGTTGCAGATCTTGAGAGTCTTGATTGAGGAGCTCCCTTTTCTCTCCGACAACGTATTTCCTTCGAGTTGCGGCCGTCTGAATACTCACTAAATCATGGACGCCATCGCCGACTTCTTCCAGCGCGTGCCGCAGCCTCTTCAGTGGAGTCTTGCTGGTATCGGTGCTCTCGTGCTGGGCTCCAAGCTCTTGGGCTATCTCCAGCTTGTCCTCAGCGCTTTTGTTCTAGGAGGCACCAACGTACGTGGTTTCGATGTCTATAATGGAGCAGTATAATAGCTAACCCTATGTTTTGCAGCTCCGCAAGTATGGCAAGCCCGGCACCTGGGCTGTCGTGACCGGCGCCTCTGATGGCCTGGGCAAGGAGTACGCTCTCCAGCTCGCTGCCAAGGGCTTCAACCTCGTCCTCGTTTCGCGAACTCTGTCGAAGCTGGAGACTCTGGCTACCGAGATTGAGCAAAAGTACCCCGGAAAGGGCCTTCAGATTAAGAGCCTTGCGATGGACTTTTCTCAGAACAACGACGCCGACTACGAGCGACTGGCCGAGCTTATCCAGGGCCTGGACGTCGGTATTCTGATCAACAACGTCGGCCAGAGCCACAGCATCCCCGTTTCCTTCCTCGAGACTGCCAAGGAGGAGCTGCAGAACATCATCACTATCAACTGCATCGGCACGCTCAGGGTTACTCAGGTCGTTGCTCCCATCTTGAAGCAGCGAAAGCGTGGCCTCATCCTGACCATGGGCTCTTTCGGTGGTTGGACCCCTACACCGTACCTGGCGACCTACTCTGGCAGCAAGGCCTTCCTTCAGCAGTGGAGCAACGCCCTCTCGTCGGAGCTGTCTGAGGACAATGTCGATGTCTACCTTGTTCTGAGCCATCTTGTCACCACGGCCATGAGCAAAGTCCGCCGCCCAAGCCTACTCGTCCCCAATGCTCGTAACTTTGTCAAGGCTGCACTCGGAAAGGTTGGCCTGGGTGACTACCAGACTGCGCCCAACACTTACACACCCTGGTGGAGCCACTCTTTCATGCTCTGGCTGATTGAGAACGTTCCTGGTGTCAACAGCCCCATCACAATCTATTACAACAAGAAGATGCACGTGGATATCCGACGGAGGGCTCTCCGCAAGCAGGCTCGGGACGCCAAGAAGCAGTAATTGAAGATGGCCAAAGACGTAATGTTTGGGGATGGTTAGACAGTGGATGAACAAAACACGTAGGATTAAAAGAAGGAATGTGACGGGGGCTTAGTTACTCCGTAGAGAATACTGAATTATGGATGTGAAAGACCGGTTTGTGTGGCAATGGACCTCTGTCACTGAATCATTCTGAATGGCCTTGGCTTCACCAGCCCAGAGAAGATGACTGGCAACAGCTTGTGTCTCAAATCGTGTAATGAATGCTTTGAACTTTTGCCCAATTGCTTTCACAAAAATGTGTCTTGCTTCTAGAATCTTTGTCCATTCATGACGCGTAGCATTGTGGTTGCTGGTCAAGTCTCAGCCTTGCGCCCAAATAGTCCTAGCGCCTAAGCCCCAGTCGCGAAAAATCCGTGCTCCAACTCCAGCCTCCCCAAGCTCTCGTCAAATTGTTTATCGCTGCCACAGCGTGTACCTCTGACCATACATCTCATCTCAGGCTGGACGACGACGCGACGGACACGACGAGCTCCGACGACGCCAGAAGCGCAATATTCGGATTCGAGGCTTTGGCTGCCATACACGAACACGCGCAATCCCGCCGTCCTTGCATGGTTCGCGACCTGCGTGCGTCCAGCGGTATAGCACGGCTTGGTGAAGCTGCGAAGGCCCGGCGCGGGTCTCGATATTGCTGCCCATCATGTCGTTCCCACAGACCACTCCGGTGCGACCAGTCCCAGGCGCTTTTCTGAACACTCCGGCCGTTACCTCGAGGTTCCAGGCGGGCCCCGATCCCGTGCGCCGACAGCTGTTCCAGGCAGCTGAGCTCAGTCAGTCTGGCTCGACATCCAGAACCGCGGCACCTACATCGACATCTCGAACCGTCGCCGTGACGGCAGCCACTTCAGCAAGGACACCTACGGGCGAGAGCCTGGTGGCGCCGACCGCGTTGCCGCCTCCGCGATCCGAGAATGTGCCTCCCGTTGTCAAGGCGGCCAAGGCCATTAACACCTTCCTCCAGGCCGATGGCCGGTTCCCAGACCTGGATTCATACTGCAGACGTAGGTTCCGGCAGATACAAGGTGAAGAATATAACTGACAACACTCTAGAGGGCGCGTCGTCCGAGTATGACCTCGAAACCACAGAATCCCCCATGGCCCCCTTCCACAAGACGCAGATGTACCCTATCCCGAACCAAGTCTTCGACCACTACAACGCTGGCGAGCTCCAAACCCTGATGGGTCTCTTTGCAGAGATCAACCACGCTTGGGTTGTTATTGACAACTCCTTGTTCCTCTGGGACTACACCCATCCCGACCCTGAGCTGATCGGCTTCGAGGACCAGCCACACACAATCCACGCTGTTGCGCTTGTACCTCCCAAGCCAGGCATCTTTGTCGAATCCATCACGCATATTCTGGTTGTTGCTACGTCTTCGGAAATCGTCCTTCTGGGTGTGTCTGCGACCGACACCCCTGCAGGCACTAAGGCGGTTGGCCTGTACCAGACCAAGATGATGCTCCCACTCCGTGGTACCGACGTCCGGGTCATTAAGGGAGCTGCGAACGGCCGAATCTTCTTCGGAGGAAGCAATGATATCGACATCAACGAGCTTTACTATCAGTCCGAGGAGAAATGGTTCTCAAATCGATGTGGCAAGATCAACCACACGAACCCGGGCTGGTCTTCGGTTGTCACTTTGCAAGGAGGTTTCTGGGGACACAAGACGCCCGAGCATCTTGTCGACATCGTGATTGACGACTCGAGGAACCTTGTTTATACCCTTTCGAGCCGATCGACCATTCGAACGTACCATATGGAGGCACCCGACCGTCTTAACAAGGTGATCGAGAAAGAGAAGGTGCACTGTCTTCGCGATATTGCGCACATGATCAGCCAGTCCAGACTTTTGAACGATCGATCAAGTATTGTCGCCATCAGCCCGATCTCTAAGCAAGAGGCGTCAAAGCTTCACCTGATGGCTCTGACCAACACCGGCTGCCGCCTATTCTTCAGCGCCACCAGCGCGGCATCCTACCTCTATGGCTCACAGTCGAACATGGCCCCCCAGAGCATGCAGGTTCAGTTCATCAAGTTCCCTCCCAGCCAAAGCCCTCGTCGGTCTGGCTATCCTGGAGGCGAGACGATAACCGACTTGGAGTCAGGCATGCTGACCTACAGCCGACAAGGCGCTCGGTTTGCGCCCGGATACTTTTTGGATTTCGTGAGCAGGGAGTCCAACCCGAACGAGGATACTCTTTTCGTGTCTGGCCCCGAGACTGGCCGTATTAAGGACACGCCCCCAACTGCTCCGTTGAAGTACTTTGAGAGCGCCAGTTGGATCGACATTGGAAGCCGGGCGGAGGCCGTTGGCCTGATTACGAAGCCGTTCTCCGCAGCGCCACAGCCTCTTGGATTTGGCAACGAATTGGCTGTGCAGTTTGACGAGGCACCCAGCGAGTTCGCGGTTCTTACCAACACTGGTGTGCACATCATTCGACGAAGACGATTCGTGGATATTTTTGCGTCGGCAATTAGGGGCGCTGTGGGAGATGAAGGGTATGAGCAGGTCTGCCGCCGGTTCATTCAGCTTTATGGCCGCGTTGAGACTGTTTCAACTGCCTTGGCTGTAGCCTGCGGCCACGGTGGCGACTCTCGGCCAGGCGCAGCGCGTGCCATTGATCAGGCGACAGAGGACCGGGCGAGATCTGTATTCGTCGACTTTGGCGGACAGCCTACCATCACCGAGACTGACGGCACATCCCTGACCACCGACTCAGTCAGACTCTCTTCCCGACACGACGCCCTGGCACTCTATCTCTCCCGCTTGATACGTCAGCTTTGGAAGGCAGTGGTGATCACTCCTGGCACTTCTGCCACTGGTGGTATTACCATCAGCTCTACCATCCCTCTCCCCAAGTTGAGCGCTGTTCAGGAGAACCTCGAGCGCCTTCGAAGATTCCTCGACTCCAACCGGGGTCTCATTCAAGGCTTGTCAGGCCCATCTGATCTGCAGCATGTGTCCAGTCGCCAAGAAGAGGTTGCACTGCAGGCTGAGCATCAGGCTCTGCATGCCCTGCAGAAGCTCATGGAGAGCATCTCTGAGGGTATCTCGTTCGTGCTGATGCTGTTTGACGAGCGAGTTGCCGATATCTACACTCGCCTTGACGAGACAGCCCAACAACAGCTCAAAGTCCTCACTTATGAGAAGCTCTTCTCCCAAACCGACGGCAAAGATCTTGCCAAACTCCTGGTTAAGGCCATTGTTAACCGCAACATCGAAAGCGGTTCAAACGTTGAAACCGTCGCCGACGCCCTGCGAAGGAGATGCGGTAGTTTCTGTAGTCCAGATGATGTTGTCATCTTCAAGGCGCAGGAACAGCTCAAGCGGGCCTCTGACCAGCCTCCTAACACGAACCAATCGCGAAGCCTTCTTCACGAAAGCTTGAGGCTCTTTGAGAGGGTTGCTGGCAGCCTAACCTTTGCCAACCTTCTGACCGCGGTCGCACAGTACATCGAGCTCAAGTATTACGCCGGGGCGATCCAGCTGTGCCTGGTTGTGGCCCGGGAGAAGGACAGAGGCAACACGGCTCTGTCATGGGTCAACGATGGAAAGCCAGCAGCAGACCCTCGAGCCGAGGCCTTCAACGACCGCAAGCGCTGCTATGATATGATTCACGACGCCCTGAGTCACCTCGATGCCGCCTCGAGCAGTGAGCCCGAGATGGTTGATGGCAGGCTGACATTGATCGCCACGAAGCGACTTGAGGCCTACGATGTGGTGAACGGGTCTGATGACGAGGTGTTCCACTTTGACCTCTACGAGTGGTACATTCAACAGGGCTGGACCGACCGTATCCTGGCCATCGATTCGCCCCATGTTATCACCTTCCTTCAGCGTCTTGCTGGAACCAATGTCGACCATGCCGACCTCCTCTGCCGATTCTATACGAACCGTAGTCAGTTCTTTGACGCCGCCGAGGTTCAGGCTGAGCTCGCCGGCTCCGATTTCGCCATTGGCATCAAGGACCGTATCAGACTGCTCAGTCTGGCCAAGGCAAATGCCAACGTCGCTACTACCGGCGTTAGTCGACAGCAACAGCAGCTGCTCAACCATAGCGTGACCGAGTTACTGGAGATAGCGCATATTCAGGACGACCTGCTGGAGCGGCTGAAGGCGGATGAGAGAATCGATACTGAGCGGAAGCTGGAGATTGAGGACGCTCTGAAGGGCAAGATTCAAGGACTCTCCGAGGTGAGTCATTCCAGAGACCCGATTTACGGACTGCATTTACTAACATGTTTCAGCTATTCAACGACTATGCCGACCAGGCGGGTTACTATGACCTTTGCCTTCTTATCTACCATGTCGCCGACTACCGCAACCACATGACCATCTCGGGTACCTGGAGCAACCTGATTCAGCAGACGCACGACGAGGTAATGTCGCGTCTGGAGAACTCGGAGCCTGGAATGCCCTCGCCTCCTATGCCTTACGAGTCTGTGACCAGCAAGATCCAGAACATTGCGCACCGTACATCTCTCGACAGCTTCATCTTTCCCATTCAAGACCTTCTCCCCGAGCTATGCCGCTATGCTGTGGCATATCAACAAGACGCCACGATTGGTGCTGATCCTAGTTGGCCTGTCCAGTTATTCCTCACCTTGGGTGTGTCTCACGACATGATTGTTCGGGTCCTGGAGGTGGTCTTCGATAGCCAGGACTATGGCTTTAGCGGATCAGTTCGCAACCGCATGATTGAGCTGATTGTTTACGTGGTCAATGACTGGCTTGCTGAGGTACGCCGACGAGGAGGGGCAGGCAAGGGCGCTGCCATTGGTCCGACGGTGGCGGATCTCCTCAAGAGATGTGACGATGCGCTGCCACCGCCTGGGCATGGTAACAATGCTGGTGGAGCAGACCTTGCAGATGTCAGGCGAGTGCTCAAGGCTCTGAAGAGAGAAGTGGATGGACTGTCGCAGCGTGTGCCGACCGGAAGCCTCAGGTTTGCATAGGGTGTGAGGTGTTGAGCGAAGATGGGAAACACGAGAAGGAGGGCGAGAAGGAGGAGCATCATAGAGCCATAGGATTGGAGCTTGAGTAGTTGTGGCTGCGGCATGTTTCTTTGTTAAAGGGATGATGGATAACTATGCTATAGGCGCCAATTGGCATGAGGGTGCGTTGTACAGGTTCAAAGGTCTATTGTAATTGTAAACCAAGGCGGGGGGCTCACAAAGCAAAGCCTGCCTCGGAAAAGAATGGAATAAATGCCCCAGGATGATTCGACGATGAAGTAGAGCCTTGCCGGAGAAGAGGTTCTGTATTGACCATGACCAGCTGTTCATGATGAAAGGAAGGGTATCATTATGCGATGCGAGGTGATATCACAACAAGGCGAGAGTTTGCCTCTCGCCCTACAACACCAACACCGTATTGACCGAAAGCAGAGGTGTGCCGCTGACATGCAGGCTCTGCACCTTTTGACAGGATCTGCTGCGGTTCCCGCGGGGACGGGACGCATCATGAGGCCCCCTCCCGTTGACGTGGGGGAGGCTGGTTGTCTCTTTTTTTGGTGGTGAGGCTTGCATGCGTCCGCCTCACTTTGTGCAAGTAGGCGAACCGACGAGTGACACGGCTGTGAGACGAGGCCTCACGAGGGCGACCCTTGGAGTAACTGGACATGACTCTTTGTGAGTATTTGGGGGTATAAGTTGAGTGTTGGCTGCTGCCATGGATGCTGTTCTCGACATCAACACTCACAATCACAACTACCACATACACACACACACACACACACACACACACAGAACCGAGTCTAGCTTCCTTAACTGGATCTCCTCGAGATGCAAGTTACAAACGAAAGTCTACAATGACGGGACTCGACAATCTCTCCTGTCCCATTCGTTCTTTACCACAACCCGATTTCGACAATCATGTTTCCTACGTATCTTTGAGGGAGCCGGACTCCTCAACCAACAACCGCAACTCTTTTAACGAGTCAAAGCGATGATGTATTGACATCAAATTACGTTGACTCCGCTTCACTGCGCGAGTCTTTTACCCAGCGAGCGCAACGAGCGCAACGAGCGCGACGAGCACTTCGAGCGCGACGAGCACTTGATAGCCTCGCTGGGGCCCACGTTTCCTCCCAGCTTCCCGCAAAGGTTCCCAGAACCGACAATTACACACACACCTTGCGGAGCTGGTAGTCCATACCGACAGGAACACCGATGGATTGGTATGGCGAGACTTTTATGGTATCCTACAGCCGGGCGGCTCGGATACCTAACGATGCGAACCTCATTTCAACGAGGAACAGGGCATCGGCTTGAACCATTTTTTAGAGAAAAAAAAAGGGGTTTTTGCATTCGCTCTTTTGGATTATAGGGACTTACTTGATCCGTTTAGAAGGCGATAGAGGGTTGGGGCTTGCTTGATTGCTTTGCGAGTTGGGGGTGGGTAGCTTGTTGGGTAATCGACACTGGCTTTGCTTTACTGAAGTATCCTTGTATAGTTGTATGTTTTAATGTATGGGTGTTTTGCTTTCGTACAATTCAGTTGATGCGTGAATGCGGCGTTGTTCGATATCCATGTCTTGAGGGTTCCAGTCTGGACGACTACACACCTCCCCGTCCCCAACCCTTGCATAGCCGACGTAACTTGGGCAAGTCGTAGAAACAATTGACTCATACTTGCGCTTGCTCTCAAGAACCCTGGGGACCTTGTTGAACACTCCGAGTTAGTCTCCGTCCAGCGGTGACTTTTCGGACACTTCCCTCGAGGCGCCTATATATATCCGCGTCAAGAACCCAAACTGCCCTTCCTACCAATCTGCATAAATCTCTTGATGATAAAGAACGCTCTCTCACTTGCAAGAAAAGCAATACGACCACCCAAGATGTCCAGCACAGGAACAGAAGCCGCTATGAAGACGCTCACGGAGCTGTACAACAGCCCAGAAAAGGGAATCATGGAAGACCAGATGCTCTACGTTTCACGGCACATGCTGCCCAAGCTGATCGAGCCTCTGCCTCGACAGATGGATATAACCGACAAGATGTCGACGCCAGTGGCGTTTCTGGACAATGCTTGTGGCAGTGGTGTTTTGACCCATGCGATTCAGCAGATGCTGCCCAAGGATGTGCTTGAGAAGAGCACGTTTCTGTGTGCAGATAATGCAGAAGGTATGGTGAATATTTCGAAGAAGAGAGTTGGACTAGAGGGATGGGTGAATGCAGAGGTCAAGAAGCTGGATGCAACGGTAGGCCGATTGAAGCAATTCCAGAGTACCGGACATTAACGAGAGGCAACAGAATACCGGTCTTCCAGAGAACAGTTTCACCCACGTTGGACTTGGCTTGGCCCTCCATGTGATCCCGGACCCCAATGCCGTACTGGATGGTGAGTGACGTATTCCAGACTGTAGAACGTTCTGACAGAGGCCAGACACCAAGCGCATCCTCAAGCCGGGCGGCATCTTTGGTGCCACGACATTTCACAAGAGCAACATCTTCTGGCAACCCGACATGAGATCCGCCTTTGCGTCATTCCCCTTTGAAGCACCCTTCCTCAAGGAGGCCAAGATGCAGATGCACGACCAGGGCGACTGGGCGAACCCAGAGTGGATTGAGGGACACCTCAAGGACCAGGGGTTCACAGACGTTCAAGTCACGAGCAACCCAGGGCGCTACCACATCAAGAGCGCCGAGGAGTTTGTCGTGTCGTTTGGGATGATGGTTGCGTGGCTGGTGAATGCGGCGTGGAGCGAGGAGACGAGGAGGGAGCATCCGGTCGAGGAGGTTAAGGAGTTGTTGAGGAAGCATTTGGAGGAGAAGTATGGGGGGAAGGGGTGGGATGTTGAGTGGAATGTTATTTGCATGACGGGAAAGGTTTGAATGAAGTTGAGGCTCAGTCGGAGAGATAAAGATAGTACAGCCAGCCTGATCTGGGCGTGGAAGAGTGGTGACAGCTGTAGCCTGTTGAAGATACACAATGCCATGTTACACGCGCCCAAGGTTAGACTTAGTGTTAGGCAGCAGTTTCATGGGACATTCAGTTAGCTGGTCAGAAATAGAAGACACTGAATACACCTTGTCGTCTTGCAAGTCTACTGATCTAGTCGCCAGCTTTGAAGCGACTGACGCCGAGGGGTCATTACACTCGTTGCTCGGCGTAGAAGACACAGCCAAGATCATCCCTTATCTCTTCACCTCGGACAGTTTTATCTGTGCGTCGTTTTCGGAGCCTTGGTATCAGCAATTGGACCGGATCCCGCCCGTATTGAGGGCAGAGGTGATCTACGACGAGGTAGAGCATGGTATTCACAGACTCGACACAATGCTAGAACCGCACTCTTTCGGTATACTGAGTTTTTTTTACATGACGCTTGAAAGCGACCGGCTAATTGTCAGTTTGTCTTCTGACTCCTTGAAAATGCCAATAAGCTCGTGGTCGGACAATGTCAAACTCGTCAAGGCGACCCCCCTTTTATCTCGTCCACACTGCGACCAGTAGGGCACGGATGACGTTCCATGCCTCGTCGATGAGACGGTTACTGGCGTGTGAATCGGCGAGCTGAAGCGGAAACGGCCCGTCCCTGTGCGCCACGTTGATGTAGAAGTGAGACGTTACTCTAAGCAGCGGCTACGTAGCTATCCCCGCGGCTGTCTGCCTCGTCATAGAGAGCATCAGGGGACCCGTTCATCGGCGCCTAGATGGGATCGCGTCGTTGTCAGCAGCATGTCCATGCTGTCTAGTATTTCTTTTTGAATTCCCGATTTCTGTTCAAGTCATGGAGCCCATATAACGGATGTATGGAAATAGTATAGAGTGCAACGGTGTATCTGGTAGGGACGGGAGGTTAAAATGTTGCCGAGAGGTATCGAGAGGAACAAGACGAGGGCGGGGATGGGAAGTCGAGCTGACATTTTCTGTAAGATGAATCTATATGCATTTAAACTCTTCAAAACGAAACGCAATCGATTCTGCTTCTCATATCGCCCGAACCTGGTTACAAAAATTGCTGTTGGTGCTGTTGGTGCTGTTGAGTGGCACATGGTGTACCTAGGTAGGTTCAAGCTTGCGATTTGGATTGAACCCCCAAAGTCATAAGATAATGGATGGTTATTACATGGAAATAGATTCAAGATATAGAACAAACCAACTATAGCAGAATAATTTGCCATTTTTAAATATCAGCATTCGTTACATGCTGCCCTACATCCTCGACGTTCCCGTCCCCCTGGAATAGCCACGTGATCCACCGTCGGCATCAAACCAGGGTGGCATCTCCACACTGTCAACCGCGAGCTCTAGCCTGGCAAAGAGAACCTAGGCAACCTAGTCTTGATGGCCATGTCATGATCTTGATGCCCCGGGCGCTTCAAGCTGTCAAGTCCAACCCTCTTGCGCCCCCAGATCCGACTCTTGTCCCACAATGTTTGCTGCTCTGACCTGGGCCGTTGTCCTCGGCGCATTGTCGCCGCTGGTCGCCGCCGCCCATGAGGATGGGCTTCCCTCTTATCTCTATGGCGCTTCTATCCCCGTCGAGTGCATGAGCCGTAGCTCGTACGTTGATACTTGATCTTCAAGCCAATGTGTCTACCTCTACTAACCTTATCCTCTAGGGAAACGGGCGAGCACCTCGAGAACGAAAAGCACGAGATCGAATGGATCCCCTTCCCCGTCTGCAACGAGACCGGCCGCCCTCTCGAGTTCAACTACGGCACCGAAGGCGAGACCAACTGCACCATCCCCATCATCGACGACCCCTTCTTCCACCTCCTCGAGTTCTACATCCACTCGGACGCGCCCCTGTCGTGCCGCCTCCCCTCGCGCCCGGCCCCTGAGATCCATATCGTCGGCGAGAAGCTCCCCGACCGCCAGTACATCCCCCTCGTCTTCGCCCTCGCCGGCACCCTCCAGCTTAGCCACATGCACGTCAGCACACACATGAACGTGCTGCTGCACAGCACGCCCAAGCACCACCTGCACCACCACGACATCGGCGTGCTCGACTCGGCCATCGCCTACAGCACGAGTCCCCTGGGCCACATGCAGAGCTCGTTCACGCGCAAGCTCGTAATCGGCGACCCGCTGCCTCTGAGCCTGTCGGTGCGCTGGTTCCCCACGCCCGCGCTGCCCAAGACCGAGGGGCGCGTCGAGTGGCAGGGCCTGGGCGGTCACATCTACGCCAGCACCGTCTTCTACAGCCTCGTGTCCTTTGGCGCGGGTGTGCTGGTTGCGGCCATGTATACGCTGGGCGTGGTGCTGCCCAGGAGGCTCAAGGGGCGATCACTTGGCGGCGCGACGCCCCTGGGATACGGGATGAATAGCGTGGGCAATGGATGGGGTTACTCGAAGCAGCAACACAAGAGAATAGACTAGAGCTTTCGCTGTTCACTCGTGCATTTCAGGAGTCTTAAAGGATGGATCTTGGGAGTTGTTTGGGAACATGTGATACTTGTAATCTGGAAAGCCTGATGATGATTCATGTCGGCTTTGTACACTATCTTATTCTTGCTGCCACGGATTGCAATTGCTACCTCATCTACTGTGTCTTGGGCTTGGTGTTGTTGGTGCCCACACGACGCAGCAGCCTCGTGTACATGTCAACGGCCATGACTCCAGCTTCCAAGCATTAGTTTACATCACATCTTGAATTCATCTGAAAACTTACGAATGATCAGAAAGGGGAGATAAGTTCCGTAGAGAAGGTTCGTCTTGTGCTCCTCCGAGATGAGTTCCGGACCCATGGGCACCAGCTCGGAGACGCACGCCACAGTGCCCATGCCGGTGAGGCAGCCAAAGGCCAAGCCGGCGAGCTCAGCCGGGCCCGAGGACGGGGCCTTGGAGGAGAGCTGGGAGACGAGGTAGGCGGCCAGGGGGAACTGGACGAGCAGCTCGAGCCAGAGGAAGCCGTGGAACCAGGCGCCGACGAACTTGTCCCCGAAGAAGGGGTCGCCCGAGGTGGCGAGGTACTGGTCGCGGATGATGGTGAGGAAGTGGAAGGGTGCTGAGGGGTCGCCGTAGAGGGAGTCGGGGTAGAGGGGGGTGAAGTCGAGGACTGGAGATGTCAGTGTTGGGAATTGAGTTGTTGTGAGGGGTCTTTTGTTTGTGAGGAGAGTTGGGCAACTCATGGGTAGGTATGAACAAGACTATAGAGCTCAATGGAATAGTTGCGACAGCAGAGGAGCTACATACCCAGCATGCCAAAGAGTTGCATCGAGATGATGGCCAAGTAGACCCAGTCACGAATTGGTTTCTGCGCCATTGTGTCGTCTTAATCTTTGACTGGTTATCTGATCAATTGGTACTCAATTGAAGGCTGAACAACTGTGAATAGCTGCTTTTGTTCCTTTTTGTTGAGGGACGGATGCTGACATGGAGATGAGGGGCCCGGGAGCCGGGGAAATGAAACTCGGTGAGGCTGACCCGCCAACGGCCCCGGGGGAAGTCGGCGCCGGAATTGCTTCTTTTGGTCAGATGCTACACGGCAGTTGCATTACACAAGGAATTAATTAGATGAATCCGAAGAGTCTATGTTTATATTCCTGAGCCGAGTTGTGTACAGCGGCGAAAAGTGGTGATGATAGATGGGCCAGCCATGGCGGTCCAGCACCCGTCTATGGATATCTCAACAACCCAGATGTAACCCCAATTAATATACAAATAACCTGACCTGCAAGTCTTCAATTCTAATGCGGCGGTGCCACACTCACAAGGGACGTGTCTAGGGCATCGCCGTCGTATCCCGTCATCAAGTCTGCCCAAAAGTCATCGTCAAACTGGAAATTGGCCGCCCAGTCCGGAGTCGACTCGACCAGGCTCGACGGCTGCGCTAGCGCCTCACACGGTGTTTCCACGTGCTGTTGCTCCTCTTGTGGTATCTTGGACATGTACCACTGTCGAATCCATCGCACCTTGAAGCTGCACTTGAGGAACACGCTGCTCCCGTCCTCCATTACGCGCCGTCGCCTGTCGAGTCGTAGGGCTTCCTGATCCGCCGCCTCGAATAGGTCACTCAGGCCCTTGAGGACGTCCTGGAAGTTGAGACGCCGTCGGGCGAGCCCCGTGTCCCAGTCTGGAGAGTTCTCTGAGAGGATGAGGCGCGAGGCCGTGACGGTTGCGAAAGCGAGGACGCAGTTGATCGTCACGGGGAGGGTGGACATTTGAGCCGCGGGGACGGCGAGCTGCTGCTGAAATGAGTCGGCTACTGCTTCGAGGCACTTCCACATGTACTCGGAGTGCTGGGGGCTATCTGAGGTGCTGAGGGGGGCGACTCGCATGAGGATGGTGGGCTCGTAGAGGCGGACGAGCAAGGTGTAGTAGTGAGCCCAGAAGGCAGCTTTTACTGTCAATGGGGCGTGGACATGCCAGACGGGTATACACTTACGGTTTTGCTTGACCGTGTCTGGCTGGAACTTGGAGAGCCGCTCCATCTCGCGTTGGACGTTGTTCATGGCCATGGCAATATGGCCTCCAAAGGTCGGAGGAGTGGGATCCAGGTAGTCAACAGCGGGTATTGCGCTGAAACCACGCTCGGCGATGTGCTGCATCCTAACGAGCGCCACGAGGTACAGGTCGGACTCGTACTCGCGTGCCTCGGTCAGATGGTCGCAGCATTGAGCCAGATGGTTACTCCACGGCACGATGGTGTTCTTTTTGAAGAATGAACTTAGTCTAGGTCGGTCAGTCCTGAAACTGTAGAAGGGGATGATGACAACTTGCATGACTGATATGTAGTACATCCCGAGCATTGCTCGCTTGTCCGCCGACGTTAGTTCTGTCTTGAGCTTGGAGCAGGGCTTCCCCATTGAAGTCCACGCATCTCCCAGCAAGCTGCGCGGAGCACCGAGGATGGCACCTGCAGGTCTATCCAGTTTCAGGTCAATTATGAGACCGATTGCCAACTGAATAATGCTGGTGACTTGGAGGTCGCCATAGAAGTGAAAGTCGTTCCTGAAAAAGACTCGGTGGTTAGTTTCTGAACCACATCTCCTATAATGGTCAACTTACCAGGCTATATATACTAGTATGCCTTGAAGAATGTCTAATGACTTTTCCTGGCCGATTACTAAATGCTCGGCGAGGTACTTGCGGAACCAGGCTTTGAAGTCCATCTGCACTCTTTCTTTGAGTGGCGACACGACAGCCAGGATGGTCCAGAACAGGAATCGCGACTCTGCGTAGAACTGATGAGACGCTAGAGAATCCGGCATAGGCACAAAGGGAAACTGTGGCACATAGTCTCGACGATAGACCTCGAGACGTTTCGTCGCTTCATCGTGCGTGATGCGGAACCCTGGGAAGAGCTCTAGGTCCGCATAGTCATCATCGGGACGCCCTACGATGAGTGTCGGGAGGGGATCAGCAGAAAAGGGAGCTGTCTGGATGTCTTCAGGGATTGGACGCTGCACTGGCACATCCTGGGGACTCTCCGGTGTCAAGGGGGAGAGGCCTTTGCTCTGGGCTGCGAGCAGGGAGACGATGCCGTCAATATTTTCCTCCAGCTGAGCTACCCGTCTATTTTGGGGGGAAATTGTTAGTGAGATGAGAGGAAAGAGTGAGTGAGAGTATACGTACGTTGACTTTCCTCGCTTCTTTCTTTGTGTTGTTTCTGGTATTCGACAATCTAGCTTCATTCGAGAACATCTGCGACAATGAGCTTTTTGTTCCTTTTTTTTTTTTTTGTGAGAAGAGCGTTTCTCACCTTGAACAACTGTTCTCTGATCGTCCTGCACCAGAATTGGGCCACTGGCACTTCATCTTTAACCGCGCGCAGTTGGTACACGCCCTTGGCTTGTGGCATGTCTGGTCCTGGGCAGCTCCGGGCCCGGCGCTTTCATCGCTCCGACTGACGAGGCAGTCCTCCATGGCAGCACGGTACGGATGAAGAAGTTACAAAAAGAGAGTGTATTGGTGCCAAGAGCTTAACAAAGTTTAAGAAAAGGAACATTTGTTTTACGAAAAATATTAACGAGAAATGTACGGAGGTTGAGTCAAGTCGCGAGCTCCGGAGGTCAGGGGAGGTTCAAAGGTGGTAAACCCGGGGGGCGGAGGTCTTTTCGATGGCCGTATCATGCTTGAAGCTGACGACTTGACCCAGTTTTCCTGCTTATGGTTCGGAGATCGGGGGTTAAAATAGTGTCCGGTGCCCGACGTTGTTTGATCTACCCTATGCTTTGGGTATGATCTGACGGTGCAGGGATGGTTTATTGTAGGCAGCAGTTGAAGTCGGATTGCTTATCTGTGATGATTGAAGACTTGAGGCACATGGGAAGTTTCGCAATCTCGAGAATAAGGATATTGTTGCATGTTGAAATTCTCACCACCAGGCGTGTGATCAACGATATGTTAATTGAGGGACCTCACCACTAAGAGTCAGCATTATAAAATTCCCCAAAAAGTATCAATTCGCAAAGGTTAACTATTGGTACCAAGTTGAGCTTGGCAGCATATCTCATAAATCGACAGAGGAGGAGGTTGAGCTCCTGCCCCATCGTCGTCGTCGTCGTCGTCGTCTCAACCAAGCTGTGTTGCTTGGGATTCCGTATCTAATAATCGGACGCTCGTTTGTTGACAAAGGAAACTTAGAACCTGCAAAGCCATTTCTTTGCGGTTCGCCAAAATGTTATCATCGGTGACACCTTGTCTTCGTCGCCGGTAAACTCACCTTGTCCTGTTGGCGGTGTCTTGAAGACACTTGTGTTTAGGCCGTGGAGGGTTTGGGCGTCTAGATTCCGGGTTTCGTTGTTCTCTCGGGTGAGAGTGGGTGGAGGATGGCCGCTGTAGGCTGCGAAACAGTCAGCATATCCATCCCCGCGCAATCCTATGCGCGTTTAGTTTTTCTTGCCCATCTCCTCGCTGTCATTCTTGTTGTCCTGAGGGGCTGGGGCGTCCGAGGAGTCCTGAGCTGACTCACCTGCAGTCTGGACACTGGCATTGGCCTCGCGCTGACCCTGATCATTGGCCCCAGCGCTCTCAGATTGCCCATGAGCCATGGAATCGTCCTGGGAGTCATCAAGGGGGGCGGCTGGTGCAACTTCGGAGAAGTCGCGGGCAGACTGGCGACGGAGACGGCGCTGCTCGCGGCGGCTGAGCGGTTCGGGCTCTGCCTGCGAATTGGGCGCGTTGTCGTAGAGGGGGAGGTTGGAGTTCTCCCGAGTGGGACGAATCTGCTTCTGCCAGACCATGATGAAGAAAGTTCGTGGTGTTGTTGGTAGTTTTGTGAGTTGGTTTGGTGAGCAGTGTGTTGTCGTGAGTGGTGATGAGTCGAGAGAAAGAAGGGTAGATGAGAAGGGGGTCAGTGATATTTATAGTCGTCGAGTTGAATCTCTTGTTCATTTGTTCTTGCGATGTTCAAAGAAGAGACGTGTTGTTCAGGCGTGAGCTATTGTGCTGGTTCTGTGGTCTCTAGTTCACTTGGGTTCATGTGTAGAGCAACTTGCCAAAAGGTGAACAACGAGTGTGGAAGGTTCCAGAAAATAATTTCTGCCTGGAATTTATCAACCTTAGGATACCTAAGAAAAAGGAGGGAGGAGTGTTTGATAGTTGTACGGCAAGTTCCCGGCTTTTGTTTGCTGGCATCTGCTACGTGGGCGTGCACCGCCGCGGGATTGCCTGCAGCCAGCCGATGATTTCGGTGCCAGGTTAACTCGGAGTCGAGGGCACGGCTGTGGTTTCCGAGCTGTGAAATGAGGCGATTACTGCTACTGTAATGGTTATTACGAGTCACTTGCATAAAAGGGTGCTTGGTATAGTGTCATGTTCCGTTTAGGGAGCGGATGTTTGGCATATTAAGTTGACTACCTATTTAGCATATACTATGCAGGCCATCCTTAGTAAGTATTTATGAATAAATCTTGAGGATAACCATTACTTACCTATTCTAAAGTATAACAAAACTGCCCCTAATAAAATACTGTTCTTCAAGAACCCCCAGGGCGGCTGAAGAAAGGCGCGATTAATTATCCGTCTTAATTCAAAGCCTGGTTTCCTCCTTCCTTCTCTTCTCTTCTTCTCCATCATTCTTTTCGCTCTTCTATCTTTTTCACACTCCATTGCTGCTACCTGCGGTTGGCTGACAATGGCCTCACTAGAGGACGACTGCATTCCGTCCGACTCCGCAGACCCCGATGTTGTGGGCAGTAGAGGCAAAGAGACGTACCATGTACTGACATATTATGAATCTAGGTGCTGCTCTCATTTGCCATTTCGTGACTTCTCACCATCGTGGTAATCCTGGTCGCATAATGTAGTCAGGCCCTCCGACCCGACCGATATGGTCCACTGACTCCGCTCGACGAGGTCATCATCGCCGGGGTTGGTCGCCGTTCAACTGTGAGCAAGGAGACCCGAATGTGGCAGCTGTTTACTACCGCAATTGGTCTTGGCGCAAATCATTGAGGCAGGTACGACGTTACGATGCGCCCTAGACCCTGATGAGAATGATTTGAACTTGGCCTGGACCGGAGAAAGATATCACCAAACTATATTCTTGGCCACATTTGCAATAATGTGTGGGCTATCGACCGTAGCTATCTCCGCGGGCCACTTGGATTCTACTCAAGCGAGAGATGGGCCGCCGATGTGTGGTACGCCATCGTTCAGTCATGTTCAACTGATGAGCAATGCAGATTCAACCAAGAAGCAGCTTCACCTAAACTAAAGAATGGGCAAGCACCAACGCGGAAAACGAACGATGATCGAGCTCCAAGATACGAGGGCCCGCACCTTGTTGCTGATTCCAGCTCTCCCCCCACCGACACCCAGGACCGCGACTTGGGACTTGCTTTGAACATCACAGATAGATTACGATCACTTATACGTGGTTGCTTGTTGTTGTTGTCTGTGCGGTGGTGCTGATTCTCAGTGCAATGGTGTTTTCTGGGGCTATCTGGCCATGCCACTGTGGAAGATTCTTTTACCATGGCATTCTTTATCGGGCTTGCACTGAGCTTGTCGTTTTCTGCGGCATCAAAGGTTTCCTGGGTTGTGCGGAAGCGGTTTGCGCGGCCGGTTACACATGATGCTCAAGTGAGTGACATATGGCTTGTACTTCAACGTTCGACTTCGAGATGAAGAGGCGTAGAGGATTTAAGCAAGGGAACAGCCTATCACATGAATGGGCCTTCTCTACATGCGTTCTTCGTCTAGAAGAGGGCTTAGAGAATGCGCCAAGGAAGAAAATAAGCTGCGATGTGTCTGGCTGGATTAATTTGGCTTTTACCAGAATGGGAATCGCCGAGATACTAAACATCAAATTGTCCAATGTCCACTCTAGGGATCAATTACTGGCTGAAGGATTCTACTGTGGAGGATCGACGACCAAGGATGAGTAGCCAAGAGACGTCGTCAAGCAATGACTTGATCCCTGTGTCGTGAGGATGGGGCCAATGTCAGGTCATAACTCAACATGAAACCAACCCTGCAATTTTGTCTCGAGCTGAAGTAAACTTTCCCTTGTGAACCTGGGGCCACCATGTAAACGCCCCGGTAGGGCTAGACGAGAGAAACATCTACACGAAGAAGCACTGGGATTGCACCACTCATTTCAGAGTTAAATTGTGCTGGTGGCCAGTCTCATGAAACAACTCCAATCTAAAAATCTGGCGACGGATTCTTAGCTGCAGCTTCTGGTCCGTGGGTAGCTATACGAACGTGCTAGAGCTCAGTTGATGGACTGGGGTCAACCAACACCGCGCCCAAAGGATTGGTTTAATCTCCAGATGTTTCAAGATGGCCAAGATGCATTTAAGCTGTTTTCCTCCCGGCTCTAGACCTATCCCGCAGTTTCGTCCTCATTACCAATAATTCAAAATCTCATCATCATGGTTTACAGCTCTCTATTTCACGCTGCTGCTCATCTGGGACGGCGTCTCGCCGCCCGTGGCTCAACCAACGACGACTTTGAGTACGACGACGAGTACTGTCTGGGCCATCCCATCACGCATGATGTCAACTTTCCTCACCAAGGAAGCACTGTTCAGACGGGAGACCAGATCACGCTCTCGTGGCAGAGTGATTTCAACACCACTGGCAAACTCACCCAGAAGTGGAGCGCCGAGATCAGAGACTTTACCAACATGAGCTTCCCCGAGGCCTGGAGATATGAAATCTTCTGTGAGTAGAGACCACGGTGGATTCACTGCATGCAAACTCTGACAAGCTTCAGCCAACGTTACTTTCAACTACCCGTCCTCGGACTGGCAGCTGTGGAACCCGGAATGCAAGGAGTACTGGACCTTGATCGAGCGCAACTGGACCATCCCCGAGGATCTGGACCTGAAGAGCGGCAAGTTTGCCGTCATCTTCAGGAACGAGACGAACCCATCCAACAGGAGCTCCGTGATTAGCGACTTGTTCTTTATCGAGAACAATAAGACATCGACGACGTCATTGCCGAGCTCGCCTGCGCAAACTGTCACCGTCACCATTGCGACGCCGGCGGCGACGAACGAGGCTGGAGAGACTACTGAGACCCCGCCTGTGCCGAGTAACGATGCGGGTCTCTCGTCCGGGGTAAAGATTGGCATCAGCGTCGGTGTCGCGGCGTTGACATCTTTGCTGCTGCTGGGTGCTTAGATGTCTTGTTGGAGTTGCGTTGAATAGATGACGTTGAGCGTGGTGCTGGAGTCACTGAGGCTGTCCTGGCTGGCAGCACCCTTTGCTGGTTAATGGGTAATTCACCTTCTGGAAGTTTTCTTTGTGCAAAAAAATAGTTTAGATATCCATAGCAGGTCTAACGTGGACTTGAGGCTTTGTATTTCATATGTATAGAACAATCCTATTAGTGCCTAGAGCTTGGTGCATTTACCTGCAACTTTCATGTTTAAAAGATTGAAACTCAAGTACCTATAGTTAGATGTGTTGTAAGGCATGAACAAAGGGAAAGCTATAAAGTGATGCTTTCAGGGACATACTAAGCCATGAACAATGGGTTGAGATCGCGCGCGTTCAAACGTCGAACACTCATACTTCAAGTACGCCAACACTTGGAACAAAGCATCAACTATTTCTTGAAGGTGCATAAGAGCTACAGCCTGCTCTCAGTCTCTTTCAATCCATCTTCCAATCATTCACTCATCATCATCATCCACGACAAACAAACAACTGGAAATTCACCACAACTTCAGCACAAAGCCACGAAGAAGCCATGGTCAAACGCACAGAAGAAGTATGTCCTGGTGGCGACAACGAGGAGTTTACCCACTGGTCCTGCTCCAAGGATGTCGACCTCAAGGACGAGATTCCTGACGACGGCAAGACCCGACGAAGTGACGACGCCTACTACCGCTGCCGTCACATCAACCCTGTGTCGGCCGACAGTTGTCAGCGCTGCAATAGTAGGTACGACGTGGGCCTGGAGGCCTTGGACAAGGATGGAAAAGTACTTGCGACGATAAAGATTATCACAGATCAGGGGGTTGTGTACTGGCAGAGCGCGCAGCAGTAGGCGACTTTTGTCGGAATTAGATGCAACTACTATTTCAATGGCTGAGTGCCTAGTTGTCACATTCTCAGATAGATGTTAGATGGAGAGAGAGTGAGAAAAGAAGATGGGTTTTAAGAGAGTCCTCTTTGTCTCTGATGGGTATCAGATCAGTAGTGCAGATGATCACGGCCGAGAAACACACACAGTTAACTAAAGCCTGCCTATCGATACGGGTGTGATACCCCGTGAATGGCTTCTTGAGATTTCTGATGGCTGTGAAGCAGAAGTTGTGTTCGCTGCGCTTTCTGATTAGCCGCTTTTGACTCTGAATTGAATTGTTCTGGAACAAAGACTCTGTTTAAGAGCCTTTAGAGAAAGCATGTAGCAATGTTCAGAGTTATGGTCAACAAAGAGACACAGTGATGGCCTGGCAAGAGACTCGTTATTGACCTAGAACGCCGTAGTTGAGGGGATCACCTCTCATCGTGACTTGGCCAATAAAAGTCAAGTTTCAAGGATGAGTGAATGGATGAAACGAGGCATGCCGTGTTACGGCCGTGGCAGCATTTCAGCCCTACCAAAGTTGCACTTGAACCTCATCAGAGATGGAAGCCCACTCAAAGAGCAATGATTCAGTACATATCCTATTCTATATATATGGCGACCTTTTGCCTTGTTCTCTCAGTCTTTCGTCCTCACCATCCAGTTATCCGCCAAACTCGCAACAAGGCAACGCAACAAAAGCAGCACTCGCAGAGAAAGCCTACCTAAACGAGCACTTTGCGCCCAACACAATGGTAGAAGTCACCAGCACCATCCAGTCGAACCACACCCAGTGGCGCTGCAAGAAGTGCAAGCGCCGCAATCCCATGACGGCCAAGTACTGCACAAAGTGCGGACGGAGCCGGAGGATCGGGACAGAGGCCCTTGACAACGCTGGCACGAAGATTGGGGAGCTGATGATCGTCAATACGGAGGGTGATCAGTTTTGGGAGTATTATCTAATAATCGAGGTTATCGAAGACCTGTGATAGGGGGTTAGTGACGGTTTCGTTAGTGATAGAGAGATGTCGCGCTCTGGGACGGGATCAGATGTATAAACTAAGATAGGTCGTGATATAGCACGTAGTAGATTAGCTAGCTACTATATTTAAAGATAT